>PVIY010031525.1:0-29857 GCA_004026745.1 Myrmecophaga tridactyla | reverse complement strand
CGGGCTGAGTGGTCAGCAGAGAGTTCCGGCCAACTTATCTTATGTGTCTCGAAAGAGATGACTGTTGGGATATGTCAACAGCCTCTGTTTGGCTGCGTCTTGGCATTCCGAGTGACCCCTCTAAGCCAGTTTCTCCCAGTACACTGAGCGGGATCTCGGCGCTCTTCCCCTTTTTCCCTTTGGTTAGGGAATTAGCGGCTCTGGCATCCATCCGAAACAGAAAACTACATTTTCCCCCTGCTGGCGATGGTGAGGAGCTGCCTGCGGTGGAGCACATCCACAGCGAGGTTTCCTGCTTTCCCGAGGCAGCTGAAATTGGAGTCTTTTTTTTTTTTCTTCCCATACCAAAAGTTTTGAAAACTTATGTATTTATTCATTCTACTTTATTCTAATTGCCATATTAAGAGAAAAACTTACTTTTAGGCTTCAGAATAATGAGAATGAGAAAAACGAAGATATCTCATCCTATCATTTTTTTGTTTGGGGTGTTTGGTAATGGATGGTGGTGATGGTAGCACAATACTGTGAATGCAATTAACACTACTGAATTATACAACTGAACGTGGTTATAAGGGGGAAATTTTACATTGTATTAAGTTATTAGAATTAAAATAAAAATAAAAACACATAGGACTGTCAACACAGTGAGTCATGACGTAAACTATCAGTTATAGTAAATGGTAGAATTATAATAATTGTTTCATCAATTATAACAGGGTTATGAAACTAATGCAAAGTGTTAATAAGAAGGAATATCATGTATGAGAGGGGGGTACATGTGAAGCCTGTATTTTCAGCATGATTTTTCTATAAACTTACAATTTCTTTAATTAAAACAAATTGCATGCAGAAAGGTATAAGGGGTGGCCAGCTTTTGGCAATGGTAGACTAATATTTCTGTGGATAATAATTATTATATCTTGGTAAAACATTTTTTAAAAGTATTTGGATGCACTGGAGATGAACTAATGAAGGTAGAAATTGACAACTGAAAGATGAATGGCAATTGTTGAGAGTAAAATTTGTGAGTTTGGCAATCGTCAAACCCGAGGACAGTCTCCAATCTACGAGCCGCTCCGGCTGCAGAGACCCACAGCCTTACTGCCTCTAAGGGAACAGGAAACAAAATTTGAGACTAGTAGAAGAATTGGGGAGTTAGTGGGACAATCCTGGAAGGGAGGAATCTATGGAAGAGTTGAACCCCCAAATACATTTTGTATTAGTCTTCTATTGCGGCCAAAACAAATCACCCCAAACTTAGTGGCTTAAAACAATACGAATTTATTGGGTGTGTGGTTGTGTGGGTCTGAAGTCCTACACAGGTCACTGGGCCAAAATCAAGTTGCTGACAAGCTGCATTCCCTTCTGGAGGTTTTAGAGGAGAATCCATTTTCTGCTCATTTGGGTTGCTGGCAGAATTCAATTCCTTACAGTTGTAGCTCTGAGTCCACTGCTTTCATGCTGGCTGTAAGTTGAATGTCATTCCCAGCTTTTGGGGACCATGAACTTCCTTTAGTGATTCTTTTAGAGCAGCAGGTTTAGCTGACAACTAATTCTCTTAATTTTCTTTCATCTAAGATTGTGTTTATTACATCCTTATTCTTAAAAGAGGTTTTCACTGAATACAGAATTCTGTATTGCTAATTCTTTCCTTTTAATACTTTAAAAATGTGTTTTCATAGATGATGAATACACAACTATGTGATGATATTAAGAATTACTGATTATATATGTAGAATGGAATATGTTAAAGTTTTTGTTTGTTGTTAATTTTTTTAATTATAAAAAAAGTTAAAAAAAAAAAAAGATAAGTACTTGAAAAAAAATGTATTTTCCTTCTTCGTTCTGGCCTCTTTTCTTTCTGAAAAGAAACCCGCAGTCATTTCAATCATCATTCCCTAAAGGTAATATGTTGGTTTGCCCTGGCTGCTTTCAAGATGTATTCTTTGTCTTAAGTTTCCAGGCATTTATTCTCATGGCTCTGAGCACAAATTTCTTTGAATCCACCCTTTTGGGGTTCACTGAGGTTCTTGAATCTGTAGATTTTGTCTTTCACCAAATGTTGGAAGTTTTCAGTCATTCTTTGTTTAAATATTTTTTCAGCACCACAATCTTTCTCCTCTCCTTCTGATGCTCTGATGACATGAATATTAGACCTTTTGGTATCATACTATAGGGCCCTGAGGATGTATTCATTGTTTTTCACTCCTCTCTGTTGTTCAAATTGGATGATCTCTACTGATACTATCTTAAAGTTCGCTGACTTTTTCCTGTTATCTCCATTCTACCAATGAGCCCATCCAATGAATTTATTTCAGCTATTTTATCTTTCTATTCTAAAATTTCCAGTTGCTTCCTCTTTCTATTTTCTATTTCTTTGTTGATACTTTCTATCTTTCCATTCATTTCAAGTGTGTTCATGATTGCATGTTGGAGCATTTATATAATAGTTTCTTTAAAGTCTTTGTCAGGTAAACAATATCAGTGTCAGTCTCAGTGTCGGTGTCTGTTGAGTATCTTTTTCTACGTGAATTGAGATTTTCCTGGTTCTTCATATGCCAAGTGCTTTAGTTTGTGAAAGCTGCCTGAATGCATTATACCAGAAACGGAATGGCTTTTTAAAAGGGGGAATTTATTAAATTGCAAGTTTACAGTTCTAAGGTCATGAAAATGTCCAAATTAAGCAAGGCTATAAAAATGTCCAAGCTAAGGCATCCAGGGAATGATATATTGGCTCAAAAAGACTGATGACATTCAAGGTTTCTCTCTCAGCTGAAAGGCACATGGCAAATTTGCTAGTTTTCTCTCCAGGCTCCTTCAACAGTATCCCCAGAGGCATTTTCTTTCTGTATCTCCAACAGTCTCTGGCTGTAGGCTCTGTTGGTTCTAAAGCTTTTTCCAAAATGGTTCCCTCTTAAAGAGCTCCAGTAAGCAACTCTACCTTGAATGGGTGGAGACACATCTTCATGGAAACCATCTAACCACGATTGGGTGAGTCACATTTCCATGGAAACAATTAAAAAGATCCCACCCAGCAATAATGAATGAGGATTAAAGGACATGGTTTTTCTGGGGAATATAATAACTTCAAACCAGCACATCAAGTAATTTTGGATTGAATCCTGGACATTTAAGATATTATATAGTGAGGCTCTAGGTCTTGTTTAAATCCTATAGAGAATATAAATATTTTTGTTTTAGGTAATAGATTTGCTTAGGTTCAGGCCACAAGTTCAACCCACCTTCTGTAGGTTGTGGTTAAAATATCAGCTCAATTTTCAATGCCCTTGCAAGGCCATTTGGATAGATCCCAAAGATATACCACACAGTGGCCAGCTTGGGACCTGGACAGTGATCTGTCTGTTAGTTCAAACCTCAAAATCTTTGGCATACTGAATGAGATCAGCTCCAGACATACTCAGCTTAAAGGTGAGCCCATAAGTTCATACATAACTATGGGATTTTCCCATGAAGTTTAAGAAAAGTTCCTCTCTTTCTCCACAATCTTCCCAGGGCTTTCCATTTTCTATGGCTCTCCTTTTTAGTTCTATGGTCAGAAATCTGAGGCCAGGAAGATACTCCACTGTTGTGCAATTCTGAGCCTGCTCTGACACCTGTGGCTAAGCAGCAGCAAACAAAGAGGGAACAGATTGTGGCGGTCAATTGGAGAGGAAGGTACCCCTTGCTCAGAGTTTTGGTTCCTGCTGATGCTCAGTGTGACCTTTGCCACTGCCACCACGGGACAGCTTGGGAGCTGGGTCTCAAGAAAATGGAAAGGAAAAGAAGGAAGAAGGAAGAAACAATGGGAAATATCACACTTGGGGTGTTAGGAGTTTCCTGCTACTCAAGTCAGAACTAAAGGGTTTCTGGAGCTCTCTTTATGGGAGTCCCAGTGTCCATTTCTTGGCTTCAGACTGCATTACATTCAGGCCAGAGGAAATCAGAAGAATAAAAATGGTAAACTCACCACCAGTTCATTGATACTTCAAGTTTTGGTCTTCTTCTCCAATAAGCCTGCTACTATTCACTTTCCAGAGTCCTTCTACAAATGTTTCCATGCGTTCTTTTCAGGTTTCATAGTTGCATTCAGTGGGAAACAGGGGATGGAGTATGCTTACTCCATCCTTTTACCCAGAACCATAACTCCAAAATCAAGGATTTTTTTTAAAAAGCAACAACTTTTGGGCTTCATTCTTTCTGCCTGGAAAATAAACACCATGCCCAGACGTGACGCAAATATTTTGCAACCATGAGGATGAAAGCTACATTGCAGGGATATCAGACAGGAAGACAGAAGGATCGTGTGGTGACCTCACTCAGCCTGGATCTTGGATGCCTCCCTGCAGACTTCTCATTTGTGAGATGATTAACCCATTCCCTCGTTGGAGCCCCTCGGTGGGTTTTGCTGATGCTTCCTAAATTACATACAGATGATGAACAACAGTTTTTCTGTGAAGCAGCAGGTGAGGAGAGGATGTTCAAGGCAAGGAGGAGGGTCAGAATTGCTTTAGGGGAGTGGTTGAGATGACAAGGGACCGCAGAGCATTTGAAACTAGTAACTCTCTATTTAGCTGTGCTGAGTTTTCCAGCAGTACTCTGGTTTGTCTCTACAAATCATTCTGATTTCTCCCCCCTAAAAGTGCCAGGCATTTACTTCAAAACAATCCGGCAAGGAGATGTGGTACTAGGGGGTGGAGGAGTGGCTGGAGGTGTGGATACAAGAGAGGCCGTTTATTGATTCTGGTTGAAGCTGGATGTCGGGTTTATCACACTATTCTCACTCTTTTTGCATATATTTGAAATTTTCCACAATAAAATACTATTTTTAAGGGGCAAAATGAATGAAATTGGAAACAAAACAAACTACTATTACTGTTACAGGCAATACATGAGACATTAGTCGAGTATCTCACAAAGTAAAACATTCTAGCAGCCCAAACTGACAGCTTACAGTAGGGCCAGCTTATGCAGCTGGGTTGTCTACACAGCCCCTCTCTGACCAGTGACCCCCAAATCTGAATCCACGTTGGCACAGGCATAGCTCTCTGTCTCTCAAATTCTGCCCAGGACCTTGAGCTCTTTGTACCCCCCCGCCCCAAGTCCACTGGGTTGTGTCTGGATTGAGCTTTCTCTTGGCCTGGACTTGGGCTCAATAGAACTGAGGTTCATTCCTTTGAGCAGCTTTAGCCAACTCAACCTGGTGAATATTACTTGCAACTAAAAGGGTCTTAACTAACACATACACCCAGACAAGAATAGGTGTTAAATCATGTTAAATCAACGTAATGGGAAAGTAATTCAACTGTATGGATTGGGGTCTTAGGGGAGCTAGAATGGAGACTCAAGAAAGTACTAGTGCTCTTCCCATATCATAAAATCATGGAAGTGTGATTTTTTTCCTTTGCCTCCTCATGCCTTTCCTTCCTCCCCATTGTTATCAAATATTCACTATGGTAATTCCCATGCTTTATACAATTACTGATATGATCCTGCTACATGTTTGTACCTATAATTAAGACTCCATTCTTCTAATGAGATCTGCTGGTGTTATTTATAAAACCAAGGTCAATGTATCTTGACGATCCTAAGAACAGTATCATACCTCCTGAGAGAAGGGGAGTGGTCCTGGCTGCCAGGACGAGCACTGCGGTTCAGCCTCTGGGTGGACATATGGGGAGCAGCTCTGGACCCCAGATCTGCAGGCCTTTCCTGGGTCATGGGGAACAAACACAGATAGGCAAGCTTCTATCCCTTTTGGGTCCCCACCTCCATGTTCCATGTACATGGCAAATGCACAAGTGATACTCAGAACTATCTAGGACCACTTTTAGTTATAGTCCTATCCACTTAATTTTTAGATGATTAGTTTGAGGCACATCTAGCTGAGTGAAGTTTGTTCAGGGTCACAAGACCAATTAGGAACAGACCAGAACGCAAGTGCTCTTTGTACTCATCACCTTGATTTCTTATTGAACTGAAATTATTCCTGGGAAGGGAATACAGTGCAGGACTTCTGAAGAAAAGATGAGTAGTGCTGGTGCTGATGTGATAAAAAGGGAAAGCTTGGTATTTTGGTCAGAGGGATTTGACTAGACTGCTATTGTAGCTTTTGGAGCAAGGAAATGTTGCAAGGAAAATTACTGCCCCCCAAATCAGGGCTTAGAAACATGCACATCACTCCTTTGAAGGCTAGTAAGGTGCTGGGAGGTCTGTACCAGGTGAACGAGGTACAGAGAGGGCCAACAGGATGAGTAAGGACTTTGGGGCTAGGGGAGGTTAGTCAACTTCTAATTCTGCCCCACACCAAGGCCCGCCTAACTCTGTGTGCCTTTGGGGAAGTGATTTCATCTCTCTGACTCTGTCTTCTCACCTGTGAAAAAGGCCCAAAGCCTGCCTGCAGGGCTGAGAGCTAAAGCACTCAGCAAATTCTCATTGAGCCCTTCCTCCGGCCAGACCCTGGGCTGGGGCCCATGCAGAGGGCAGCAAACAGGACAGCTCAAGTTCTGCCGCCGTGGGGTTTACATTCTGCAGGGGAACAAAGTAGACGGTAGATAAATACGACAATGTGAGATGCGGAGGTTATGTGGCATCAACGGTAATGGCAGAGAGTGTCTTGGCAGGTGGGATGTAGGGATGAAAGGGGAATTTCTTTACTTTGGTAATCAAGGAAGGCCTCTCTGAGGGGGAGATGTTTGGGCCAAGATTGGAATGAGGAGTAAAAGCAGCCATAAGAAGGACCTTCATGCAAACGAAAGAGAACAGCAAAGGACCCAGGGCAGGTCTGAGCAGGACATGTTTGCAGGATAAAAGGAAGACCAGTGTGGCAGGAATATTGTGGGGTGGGCAACTGAGACAGGATGAGGTCTGACCAGCCCACGCATGGCTCCAGAGAGCATGACTGGTTGCTTGTGTTCAAAGTACAAGGAGGAACCTTGGAAAAGCTTTGTGCACAGAGACGTCACTCCGTCTGACATTTGAGGAATGGACTGACAAAGGTCAGGGAGGAAACAGGAAAAGAATTTCGGGAGCCCAGGAAGGGGTCATAGGTGAAAAAGGAGGGTGACCATAGTGGTGTGGAGAAGTGGGCAGGGACACAGTTTGCTTCTGAAGGAAAGCCAGCAGGACATGTGGGCGGATACTTGGTGGGACTGACATGGAAGAAGCCTGGGTGGTAGGGCAGGTTTGTGGGGGAAATCAGAATGCAATTTTGGCCACATTGTGTCTGAGAAGACAAGTTGAGATGTGAATAGAGAAGCTGAGGGGGTATCTGATATAGGGCTGTGCTGCTCAGAAGAGAGAGAAAAGGAACAGCTGAAGGGAAGCACAGGGGGACATGTTTAGTGGGGGGTGGGGAGGGAGATTACACATGGTGTTGCACACATGGTGTCCCTTTTGTTCTACTTCATTTGGTTAGTGAAACAGAGTAGAGTCTAGAAACAGACATAAATGTTTTGTTTAATATAAATATTTTAAAAACATAATATGATAAATTTCCCCTATGCAATGGAGTTGTCATGAGAATTAGATTAATACATGGAGGATGCTTAAAAAGTGCCTGGGACAAAGTCAATGCTCGTTGCTTATTATTTTTATTTCAGTAGAGAAAGAATGTTTTATCAAATATGGGATCTTTGTATAACAACTTGCTATCCAGCTGTAAAAAAATGTAGGTAGATCCTCTACCTTACACCCTAAGTGAAAATACATTTCATATGAAAGATGTGTGTGGAAAATCAAAACTAAAAAAATCATAAGAAGGACATTTGTATGAATAGTTGTCTAACCTTGGCATAAACTAACTTTCTAAGCTAAAATGAAAAAGGCCCAGAACCAACAATGGAAAATTTTGACTTTTTTTTTTTTCAAAATTCTTTATGGCAAAAGATGCTATAAACCATGCCAGAGATAAGTGAGAAGTAAATAAGAAAAGGTTGCATTGTATATGACAAGTAGAGTGTGAATTCCCCCCCAAATACAAAGCATTTCCAGAAAACTGGGCACTTCACTGGAGAAAATGCTTCACAAGAGAAAATGCTTTTCATGTTTCATCAAGAAATATGAAAAGAGTTTTATCTCACTATTATTTAGGTGAATGCCTTTTCACCCATCCAATTGGACCTGGCTTTTTCAGACACTGATGCTGGAAATGTGAGTTGCTACAACGTTTTTGGATGATCTGGCAAATAAAAAATGTGCATATCATTCCACTCAGTAATCTCTGTTGTAGAAATTTGGATAAAAGAAACAAAAAGCACCACTATATACAAGATTTTTGCTGCTGCACTATTCCAACTAGCAAAGCACTGAAAAATTTGTGAACATTCACCAAAAGGAAAATGGTTAAGTAAATTATGGCTCATAGCACTTTGTAATATTGTCTGCTATTAAAAAGCTTTCATGACAACCATATATTCTGATCTGGAAAGATGTCTGTGATTTGTTGTTAAAGAAAAAGGCAAGTTCTGTAGTAAGAACTACATTCTATTTGTTTTTATTTTATTGTGTGATTTTGGCGGGGGGGGGGTTATTTGTGGGTTTTGTACCTTTATACATGTACTTATGTGCAAAAGGACCTAGAAGGACAAGACAGCCAGCTATTAATGTTAACTACCTCAGAGAAGTGGGACGGGAAAGTAGGAAGAGCAGAGGTACTAAATTTTCTATTGGAAAAATTAAAATACATCTATATACATGTAGATATATACTTTTCTTTACAAAACATCATTCAATTTCTTTTTGAAATTAAAAATGAAGCATAAATAAGGGTCTGGTATCCTGAATATATAAAGGACTCTTACAATTCAATGACAAAAAAAAAATTTTTTTTAATGGGCAAAGGACTTAAGTAGATATTTTCCCCCAAAAGATACACAAATGTCCAAAAGCACTCAGCTGCATTAGACATTAGGGAAATGCAAAGCAAAGCCACAATGAGTTACTACTTCATATCTACTAGGAGGGCTAGAATAATAAAAAAAAAAAAGATATGTTTGCAAGGATGTGGAGAAATTGGAACCCTCCGATATTGTTGGTAAAAATGTAAAATGGTGCAGCTGTTTTGGAAGAGTTTGCAGTCCTTAAAAAGTTAAACATAGAATTACCAAATATCCTGCGATTCCACTTCTAAGTAATACACCCCAAAGAATTGAAAACAGGGACTCAGATATTTATACATCAATATTCATAGCAGCATTATTCACAGTAGACAAAAAGTGGAAAACCCTGTCCACCAACAAGATGAGTGGATAAACAAAATGTGACATGTACATGCAATAGAATATTATTCAGCCACAAGCAGGAATGAAGTACTAACACATGCTACAACATGGATATATTTCAAAACATTCTGCTAAGTGGACTTCATAGATCACATATTGTATGATTCAATTTAAAATGAAACATTCAGAATAGATAAATCCAGAGACACAAGGCAGATTGGTGGCTGCCAAGGGCTGCGGGAAGAAAGGGGAAGTGACTGCTTAACGGTAGGGGGTTTCTTTTTGGGGAGATGTAAATGTTTTCCAGCTAGACAGAGATGGTGGTTGCACAACATTGCGAATCTACTAAATATCACTGAATTGTTCACTTTAAAATCGTAAATTTTATATTACGTGAATTTCACCTGATTTTTTTTAAAAATGAAGGATAACTTCGCTTGCGCACTTGCAGGGACCTAAGACTACGAGGCAGGGCGGAGGGGTGGGGCCAAAGGCGGGGATAGGGCCGCCTCCTGTCTGGGGACGCACGCGCGCGTCAGGCCGGCCGCGAAGGATACCGGAACTCCTCAGTCAACGGCGGTTGTTTCCGGAGGGTGCGTGGGTCCGGAAGACCGAGGTGGTGACGCTAGGAAACCGGCTTCCGGCGTCTTCTTTTTTCGCTCGGTATCCGCGGCGTGGAAGCGGCAGCGGCTGCGGGGATGAGGCAGAAGCATTATCTTGAGGCTGCGGCACGGAAACTTCAAGCTAGCTGTCCCGGCCAGGCCCGCTATCTCCTGTAAGAGAAAGACGGGAGGGGAACCGGGAGGTGAGCGGCGAGGAGGCGTTTCTTTACTCTTTTCACGAGTCTCTTTTTCTCTTACAGCTGGGCCTACGGTTCGTCACACGGTAGGGAAAACACCCGCTCCCCTCCGTTCCGCACAGCGCTCGGACAGCGCTCGGAATGATCTGAAAGAGAAATTTCGATGGCACCTAGTAAAAACCTCCAGAGGCTTCTCAGTTTGTTAAAAACCCGGGTTCTTTAATGTACCTCAGTCTGCTGAACCTTTCAGCAAAATTTATATATATGATCATTTTTATAGAAATAGTTTTCTCAGTTGGCTTCTTGTCAATACGCTTAATTCACCACTTACCTCCTTGGCCAGTACTTCTCGATCTGTTTCATTGGTTCCTTCTAATCTCCCCAACCTCTAAATCTTGGAGTGTCCCAGAACTCGGCCTTGGATCTCTTCTAGTTACTCTTTCTTGGTGACTATTTTTCATCCAGTTCCCATGGTTTTAAATAACATCTGTATACCAAGGACTCCCAGTTTTGTATCTCCAGCCGATTTCTCCCTCGAATTCTAGATTCACATACCCAAATGCTTCCTGACAACGTCTAACAGGCATTTCAAACTTAACTAAAGTTTCCAAAAACCTTAGAGCCAGTTTCTTAATTCCCTAACAACCTCCTCCCCACCCCGCCCCCACCCTACCTTCAGCAAATTTTGTCGGCTTTAACTGTGTTCAAAGTCTATCCACTAACCACATCCATCGCTACCATCCTGGTCTAAATCACCGCCGTCTCCTGGATTATTGTAGTAGTTCCTGTGTATTTTTATAGTCTTGTTTTCAGCTCAGCAGCCCTGTATCAACTCCAACCCTAGACCTCCTTGCTGTTTTGTTTCTGGGCCTTTGCAGCTGCCCTTCTCTGTGCCTGAAATTCTTGACTTAAATATCTGTTTGGATTCACTGCTCACTTCTCTCTGGGATGTGCAAATATCACTCAAGCTTTTCCTGGTCACCCTGTTCTTAAATTATAGCAGCTCCATCACCACTCCCCATTTCCTTTTCCTATTTATTTTTCTTTTCCAGTACTTAACATTCCATACTGTTACTGTGATTGTCTTCATTAATTTTTGTCCTTTGTTCATTGCTATATCTCAAGCATCCAGAACAGTGACTGACACATAGTACTCACTCAGTAAATATGAATGAATTTTACATTTGGCAGAGCTAAATTACAAACATGGACATGATTCCCAGCTTTTTTGAACTGCTGTTGTGTCTGTAACACTTAGCAGTGCTCAAGAGTAGGAGGCCAGTAAATATTCATTGAAAAAATAAATGGAGTGCCCACCTTCCTCTGCAGCTCTGTTGCCTTCATACCCTAACCTTTCCCTAAATAGCCATGCTCTTTCATTTTTTCATTGTACTACTTCCTGAAAGTCCTTTACCAATAATTGGTACCATCACCAAATATAGACATAATTTTTGGTTCTATGATGACTTTTGTCAGGCATCCTCTTTGACGTGTTTTCTGGCTGGTCCATACAGAATTTAATATTTTCCACGATATTTTAATATTATTCTGTTACAGCCCTTACCAGTTCTCATAGAACATAAGTTCTCTAAAGACAGGAACTCATTCACTTCCATATTTGTC
Source organism: Myrmecophaga tridactyla (assembly GCA_004026745.1). Taxonomy (NCBI): domain Eukaryota; kingdom Metazoa; phylum Chordata; class Mammalia; order Pilosa; family Myrmecophagidae; genus Myrmecophaga; species Myrmecophaga tridactyla. The sequence goes on along the minus strand of PVIY010031525.1, from coordinate 18,217 downwards.
TCTCCACATACTAGCATGGTAGATGGTCAATGAATGCTTTCTTGTATAAAGGGTCTGGAAAAGTCTCTTGTCATGTTACAGTATACTCAGAGAACTACATGAGGGCAGAGCCCATGTAGCCCACAAGCCATATAATTGTGCTAATTGTTTATAAAAACAAAAACAATCACAATACAATTAATTTTGTTATAAGTGTAAAATTAATGAGACATAACAGCTTTTTTTACCCAGTAGCAAATAATGAGCAAGGTAGCAAAGAATGGGGACTTAGTATATGTTGCTGAAATGAGTAAATGGAACCATAGTCAAAATTAATTATTGAGTTTTTTTTTTATAACTTTTCATATTTTGAGTTTGCTTTAGGAGAATGTGTATCTGATAAAGTTTGAAGTACTATATTCTAATTTGCTAAATTGTCAGTTTCATTTGTCTAATTGTAGATGAGAAAAGCACTTTTGAAGAAACATGTCCCTACTGTTTCCAGTTGCTGGTGCTGGATAACTCTCGAGTGCGTCTGAAACCCAAGCCCAAACTGACACCCCAAATACAGAAACTTCTTCATCAAGAAGCAAAAAGTTATACACTCAGTTTTAAAGAAGCAAAAATTGTGAAAAAGTACAAAGACTCCAAAAGTGTATTGGTAAGATTTGTTTCAGCGTATGAACTAAACTAGAATTTTCTTTTCTTTGAATTAAATTTAGGCTAAGAATCAGCCTGAATATACTCTGATTTGCAGTAGCATATTTGGATTATCAAAATGCATACATTAAAAAGCTTTCCAGTAATTTCTATTTTATCAAAAGTACATCCTGTTCATGATAACCTAAAACTAAACACCTTGAGCTCCTAAAATTGTTGTGGAACGCAGTTTCACAAATTTGGGGATTTTTTTTTTTAACTTACCAGTATGTCTTCATCTGAATTGCAATGATCACTAAATTAAATTTTCAGTTAATGGTCCTTTTCTTCAGATAGCAGTATATAGATAAACCATCACTTCTTCAGTCATCCCTCCTCCTCAGCTCATGACAGAGTCTGGATTGACGTTTATGCCTGATAAAGTTGAGTGCATCTTGTGTTCATTCATTAAACATTTACTGATGGTCATATGTCAAACAAGGCTAATCAGAGGGGACATAAAGTATGATATCCTAATGACTCATTTTATCCAATAAGGTGGAATTGAGATGTTTAACATTGAGATGTTAAAGGTTCTTTCCCCGATCTCCCAAATGCATTTCTACATTGAGGAAAGTAGAGACTTTATTATCTTTAAAAAGCTATTTAGTTAATTAAGTACAAATGTTTAGGCATTACTTTTTATTGAAGAGTTTCTAATTTCATTTTTGTGTTTTGTCTAATTACTGCTGCTAAATAACAAGCTCCCCAAGGGCAACCCTTTAGTACTTGGTGTAGTCCCTTTTATTTTAAGATTGAGTGTGTAGTTTCCTGGATTAAATTAGAAGAGAAATAATAGGCCTGGTATGTATTCTTTTTATGGTAGTTGATTACTTGTAAAACATGCAACAGAGCAATTAAACATCCTGGTAAAAGTAGAAGCTTTCTATCAGCACTGAAGAACAGTCCTACCTCTCCTACAAAGAAACCCAGCCTGAAGACACCAGGGAAAAAGACTCAGTGTTCTGCAAACCTAAATCATGATATGGTTGGCTCCAAAGGCAAGAGTCCAGCATTGATTTGCAGGTATTTTTACTCATTAACTTCATTTGAATTGCCAGTGTTAATTCTTGAATATTTCTCCTGTTGAATATAGACTAGTCCCCAAATATTCCATGCAGTTCAGGCGTTGGTCTTTTTTTTTTCTTCTCCATACCCTTTTTTTTCCCTCTTCTAAAGTCTGTGTTCAGTTCTCACCTCAATGTATATGACTTTGATGTATATCCCTCTACATACAACTTCTCACTGGGCCTGTTCCCAACTGTTTGCCAATTTTCTCTACTTCAACCCCAGGTATATCCAAAACTAACCACTCAAACCTACCCATCCTCCTAAGTTCCTTATTCTGTGAATGATCATATCCTTGTAGATGTTGTGTTTAAAAAGGCAGTTGCAATTGATGTCTTCTCCCTTGGTCTTTTTATCCAGGTGATTGCCAGTTTCTCTCTATTCTGTTTTGATGATGTTTGCACCTGTTTTCTTTTGCTCCTCACTGCTGCTATATCTTGGTTCATGTCCTTATTCACCCCTTGCCTGGACTCTACAATAATTTTCCTAAGGGGTTATCCTCCTTCTAGTTTCAAACCCTTCCAGTCTGATCCTCTTCATAAAGCACAGCTCTGACCAGAAGCCTTTGTCACCTCACTCTATAGCAGAGGTATCAAATGCAACAACATAGCTTTCTAGCCCTCATTGTCTGGCACTAGCCTGTCTCCCTGTCTTACCTTGCCTTAATTCATCCTATGTGCCAACAAAACTGAACTGCTCTTAACTACTGTGCTTTTGCTCTTTCCTTTACCAGAAATTCCTGTGGAAACTTAATTGATTAGAGATACATCGAAAGATATTAGGTTAGTTAACTATACAACAGGGCACATGTCTTATTTTTAATATTCCCTCAATACTCTTTTCACCATGGTAGTGAATATATGTTAAACTTATTACGTAGAAACTGAAATGAATCTTTGACTATTTTGTTACAAAGTAGAAATTTAGTCTCATAGGATATTGAACATAAATAATAAAACTCAACAGGGACTGCATTATCTCTGCTTACTGAATTGAGCTTTTTATATTGGGCTTCAAAATTGTGAACCTGGCTAATAATTAAATTTTCAAATTTAGTTTTCTCTGTATTTTTTAAAATATTTTTATTGATAAAACATGCAAACAAACATTCTCAACATACGAACATTCCATACTTGTGTACAATCAGTGGCTCACAATATCATCACATAGTTGTGTATTCATCACCATGATCATTTCTTAGTACATCTGCATCACTTCAGAAAAAGAAATAAAAAAAAACCCTTACCCCTCCCTCTCATTGACCACTAGTATTTCCTTCTACCCAATTTATTTTAACCTTTGTTTATTTTTTATCCATATTTTTTACTCATCTGTCCATACGCTAGGTAAAGGGAACATAAGACACAAGGTTTTCACAATCACACAGTCACACTGTAAACATTATACAACGTTATACAATCACCTTCAAGAAACAAGGCTATTGGTGCACAGCTCTACAGTTTCAGGTACTTCCCTTTAGCCACTCAAATACACCATAAACTGAAAAGGGATATCCATATAATATGTAAGAATAACCTCCAGGATAACCTCTCAACTCTGTTTGAAATCTCTCAGCCACTGACACTTTATTTTTTCTCATTTCTCTCTTCCCCTTTTCAGTCAAGGTTTTCTCAGTCCCTTGATACTGGTCCCAGCTTATCCTTGGATTTATGTGCCATGTCACCAAGGAGATTCACACCCCTGGAAATCATGTCCCACATGGGTGGTGGGGGGGGCAGTGGATTCCTTTGCTGTGTCAGCTTAGAGAGAGAGGCCCCATCTGAGGAACAAAAGAGGTTCTCTGGGGGTGACTCTTAGGCCTACTTTTAAATAGGCTTAGTCTATTTTTGCGGGAATAAGTTTCATAGGGGTGAATCCCAAGATCGGGTCTCAGCCTATTGATTTGGTAGTCCCCATTGCTTGCAAGAGTATCAGAAATTCTCCAAATGGGGAAGTTGAATCTTTCCCCCTTTCTCCCCATTCCCGTAAGTGGACCCTGCAATACTTTATTCACTGTCCAAATCACTCTGGAATTTATTGGGGCATCATGCTATCCTGGACAAACCAACAAAATCCTTGTGTCCTATTCAAAATTACCTGGACTTACAATGTTCAACTAAATTGACCATACAAGTTTAATTAGGAAATGGACTACCCAAAATATAAATTTGGCACCAAATAAACATCTCTCCCTTTAGTCTCACACAGAAATTGAAGTTTTAAGATATGGATGCTAATACCTTTTATACAGTCTTCTGGTTTACCTTAGTCCTATCCAGATCAGCTTCATTCATATCTCTACTCGATATTTGATCACTTTTTCAATTTTTTAAACCGTTTCTGTATGGGGTACAGCTGACTTTCATAGCTTCAGAGCTTTGACTCTGAGTCTCAGGTGTCACATAAATACCTGAAGTTTCTGGGAAAGACCAGGTTATATACAAACAGCTCAGTATCTCAGAATTTAGAATTAACAATTACACATCCTGAATATATGTGACTGCTGTAAGAGCTTACAATCTTTACAATAAGCCCCAACCTGATAACCCATGTTTGACTTTAGTTCACTGAGTTTTTATATTATAGTTAGTCCTAATAATCGAAGCATGATAATATGTCTTTTTGTTTCTGACATTTCATTCAACTTACAGTCCTTAAGTTTCATTCACATAGTTGCATGCCTGACAACTTCATTCCTTCTTGTGGCTCTCAGGAGTCCATTGTATGTATACACCATAGTTCCCCCTTCTATTCCTCATACCCTTAGGCCACTTCATTCATTGTGGATCATGATCACTGCTGCCAGAAACACCAGTGTGCATATGTCCATTGTGTCCCTACACTCAGTTCTTCCAGGTACATACTGAGCAACAGGGTTTCAGGATTACTTGGCAAACCCACCCCCAGCCTCTTGTGGAACCACCAACTCTCTCCAAGGGGCTGCACCTCTCATTTCCCTACTGACAGTGAATAGGGACATCTCTTTCTTCGCATTTTCTCTAGTACTTGTTTCTCTCTGACCATTTTTAAATTCTCTGTATTCTTGATTTAACTATTTTAATAAATGATATAAGAATTCATAGAAGTTCCTACTTTAATAGATAAACATAGATAAAAGATAATTTGGCTTATAATTAAACGGAAAAAAGATCAGAAGTAATTCTCATTTTTCTTTCAGAGACATAAAATAATAATTTAATTATTTTTAATTAATTTAAAATAATTTAGTGGCGTTTAAACCATATTGTTGATATATGCAGAAATGAGAAAGACTGTTCACATTTATTATATATAAATGGGGAGTAGAGGTCAGACTGGTAAACCCCAAGTAAGGGTTCAGAAGGAATATAACAGTACTGGAGGGAATGAAGTAGAAAGAAAGAAGCACAAATACATACATCCCTGATGGACAGTCATTTACGCAGTGGATTTTTACTGAAAAAAAAAAAAAAAACCCATGTGCCTGGCACTGTTCTAGGCTCTGGAATATATAATTAGTACAAAGTATTTGCCCTCATGGAGCTTATGTTCTACTAGGGAAGATACAATGAACTGGAACTACTAAGTGTATGGGTTGAGATCCTTCGCTTTTGAGAAATGAACTGGTCTTGAACTGTGAAGAAAGAACATGTTTTTAAAGCCTTGTTTAGGATTGTTATGAATCTAGGTCAGATTTAGAGGAAACTTTTAGACCTGATGATACTATCTACTTCCAGCGTTCTCTTTCACATATGCTAGGAGCTCCCAGAACCACCAAACACAGCTCCCAAACATTGGCTATAACATTTTTAACAAAAAGGAAATGACTGTGCTGAGAGGAATCCAATGCAGTCACTGCAATTATATGGGCTAAGCAGGAAAAACACATTTGTCAGTATAACTAAGTGTGTGGGTTTATGTTTCTTTTCAGAACACCTTCATCTGGGCAATTGACACCCATTTCCTCTTCAAAGAATGGGAGCAAAGCAAAGAAACGCTTCTCTCAACTCAAAATGTTACTTAGTCAGAAGGAATCCCCAAACAATTCAAAAGTGGACTTCAGAAATTTCTTGTCTTCTCTGTGAAGGATGGATTTTGAAAATAAGAAATATCTAATGTAATTTCTGAAAGTAAAGTTAGAAAAAGAACTTTTTTACTAAGTTTTAGAATACATGAAAACTAAGTCTAAAAGCACATTTTTCTTGGCATCCTTCAGTGTCTATGGAGATATCTCATTGGAATGAATAACAAATCTGCCCCACAAAGGGTGGTTGTGAGGATCAAAAAAAGTATGTGAAAGGTTCTTGTAATATATAAATATACAGATATTGAGTATTATTATTTTCCTTCCTTTCAGTAGCAGTTTTTTGTTTTTTTAACATGGGCAGGCACTGGGAATTGAAACCGGTCTCTGGCACAGCAGGCGAGAATTCTGCCACTGAGCCACCACTGTCTGTCCTAATTAGCAGTTTTTATTATTTGTTTTCTTTCATAAGAAACTTAAGACATAAATTGATGAGTCTACTCACTAATGAAGATTTCTTCCAGGTTTCTGTAGCTTTTTTGCTAACTCAAAATAAGGATCAATTATGTGTGTCCTTGTTTTCCTTCAATCACCTACATAACCGTATAATAGTAAAATTTGACATTATTTCCTATTTTGAGTGCAGAAGTAAATATCTGGGGCAGTCTTGAATTACAGATGATTCAGTAGGATACTGAAATTTTCATTTTTACCACTATGTATTGCTTCTATAATATTTCACCTTAGTGATATTTTAATTTGCTCTAGTAAAGACATATTTATAAATCTAAAAATTATATCAGAATATAACATAGTAAGCAACAATCTAGCTATCTTATATATTTTCTGGGACAGAAATACATACACATGTTTATATATATTTTTAAATGATAAACTAGGATTGTATTTAAGCTGTCTTTTAAAAAACTTTTTAAATAAATAATGTAGATACTTGAACTATAATGTTTCCAAGCCTCTTCTTAAAGGTTTAAAACTTAAACTTTCTTTCATTAAGGTTGGCAAATTATGAAAGGCCACAGATAACCAATTGGCCTTACAGTAGGTGAAGTGAAAATATGCTGATGCCAGCACCATGGAGGGATGGTGAGGATTACCATTCTGAACTTTAGACTATGAGCCACAAGCTAAAGGACCAAGCCTTACCTCTGCATCTACAGTATACAGCACAATATCTTGGTCATGATGGATGCTTCATCTTTCTGGCAAACTTCTCACTAACATGTTTCTCTCAAACTATCTTACTCTTCTGCTTGCTTACCTCTCTCCCTGAGCACTGAGTCACACCAAGCTCTTGGCATTTCTCACATCACTTTGTTTCCAGTTTTGGGCATATGCAATTCCTTTTAGGAGTCAACTAGGAGACTACCTCCAACCCCAAAACATTGCAGTATGAGGAGCCACTTTTCAGTCTATGACACTGTAATTTTCTGTTTCTGGTTAGCCTCCCAACTTATTGTGAGTTCTTTGCAGGCCTGAATGATCTTTTGTGTGCCCCCAGCACGTAGTTTGTTGTCCAGGACGTAGCCATGCTCTGCAAATCTTCCTAAGCTAGGGCATTTACATTTGAATTACTTAACCCCATTTGCTTAGTTTAGAACTAAGGTCCTTCTGGACACGGGACTGGAAAGTAGATAAAAAATGTAATAAAAACTGAAATTCATTTATGGGGAGTTATATAACCTCAGATGCAAGTGAAGGACACCACAGATTCTTGACTGTTTCTATTCTGTTTGCTAAAAAGGTCTTTGGACATCTCTAAAGAGACTATTAAAATTAGAGTATGGAGTTAAACCATAGAACTTAGAAGAAAACATGAGAGGAAATCTTTGTAACCTTGGATAAGGCAATGGTGTTTCTTTGATATGACACCAAAAGCATAAGCAATAAAAACAGGTAAACTTGATATTGTCAAAATTGAAAACTTGAGCTTCAAGTTGTCTTTTCACCATCAAGAAAGTGAAAAGACAACTTACTTGTGCCGGTTTGAAACTTGTGTGCCCCAGGAAAGTCATGTTCATTATTCCTGATTCAGTATTATTGAGTGGGATCGTTTTTGATTAAGTTGTTTCCATGGAGATGTGACCCACCCAATTGTGGGTGGGGCCTTTTTTTTTTTTTTTTTTTTGCTTTTTTATGCATGGGCAGGCACTGGGAACCAAACCTGGGTTTCCAGCATGCAGGCAAGAATTCTGCCTGTTGAGCCACCATGGCCCACCCTAGGTGAGACCTTTGGGTGGTTTCCATGGAGATGTGTCCCTACCCATTCTAGATGTATCACCTAATGGAGCCCTTTTTAGAGGCAATTATTTTGGAAAAAGCTTCAGAGTCCACACAGCCAGAAACCTTTGAAGATAAAGAAAGAAAATGCCCCCAGGGAAGCCTCTTGAAATGAGAGGTCTGGAGAGAAAGCAAGCAATGTGCCTTTCCAGCTGACAGAAGTGTTCTGGACTCATCAGCCTTTATTGAGCTAAGGTATCTTCTCTGGATGCCTTAGTTTGGACATTTTTATAGCCTTAAAACTGTAAACTTGCAACTTCATAAATTCCCTTTTTAAAAAGCCATTCCATTTCTGGCATACTGCATTCCAACAGCTTTAGCAAACCAAAACACTACTTAATGGGAGAAAATATCTGCAAGTCATTTATATATCTGATAAGGGACTTGGGTCCAGAATTATAAAGAACTTTCACAAGTCAGTAATAAAAACACAACAAAGGTTCAGAATAGATGGTACCTCATAGAAGAGCTCCAAATGACCAACAAGCACATGAAAAGGTGCTCAACAAGGTTAGTTATTAGGAAAATGCAAATCAAAACCCACATGAGATACCACTTCAGACTCACTAGGATGGCTAAATCAAAAAGACAGTAACAAGTCCTTCTAAGGATGTGGCAAAATTCGAACCCTCTCACACTGCTCATGGGTTTGTAAGATTGTGCAGCCATTTTGAAAAAGATTTTGGCATTTCCTCAAAAAGTTAAACAGTTATCATATGACCCAACCATTCCTAGGCATATTCTCAAGAGAACTGAAAACATGCCCATCCAAAAATTTGTACGTGAATTTATAGCATTATTCTTTTTTTCTTTTGAGGTGATTTTTTAATGGATATATATTCACATACCATGTAATCATCCAAAGTGTACAGTGGTTCACAATATCATGTAGCTGTGCATTTGTCATCACAACTTTTTCTTTTTTGTGAAAAATAACGTATATACAAAAAAGCAATATATTTCAAAGAACACTGCAACAATTAGTTGTAGTATGGATTTCAGAGTTTGGTATGGGTTACAATTCCACAATTTCAGGTTTTTACTTCTAGCTGCTCCAAGACACTAGAGACCTAAAGAAATATCAATATGATGATTCAACATTTCTGTATAACTCCACTATCACCTTTGATCTTTCTCCCACTCTTCAGGGGTATTTGGGCTATGCCCATTCTAACTTTTTCATGTTGTAAGGGACTGTCGAAAATATGGGATGGGGGGGTGGAATTAGTTGATGTTCTGGAAAGACTGGCCCCTCTGCATTTCAGAGTTTATCTGGTCCAGGGACCCATCTAGACCTTGTAGGTTTCTGGAAAGTAACCCTACTGCATGGAAACATTGTAGCATCTCATGTAACACCCAAGATGTTCTTTAGGGTTGGCAGGAATGGTTTCGGTCAGGGTTTGGCAAACTATGATAGGTAGGAATGTCTACCTGAAGCTTGTGTAAGAGTAGCCTCCAGAGTAGCCTCTAACTCTATTTGAACTCTCAACCACTGATACCTTATTTCTTAAACCTCTTTCCCCCCTTTTGGTCAGGATAGCATTGTCGATCCCATGGTGACAGGCCAGGCTCACACTTGGGAGTCATCTCCCATGCTGCCAGGGAGACTTTCACTCCTAGATGTCATGTCCCACGTAGGGTTCAGGCGATGATTTCACTTGCAGAGTAGTGCTTAGAGAGAGAGAGAGGTCACATATGAGCAACAAAAGAGGTCCTCTGGAAGTAACTCTTGGGCAAAGTAGGCTAAGCTTTTCCACTACATAAATAAGCTTCACAAAAGCAAGCCTCAAGATCAAGGGCTTGGCCTATTGATTTGGGTGTCCCTAACGTTTGACACAGTATTAGGGGATTTCCTGATGGTAAAGCTCGATCATTCCATATTTTTTCTCTCATCACTCAAGGGACTTTGCCAATACTTTTTGGTTATCTGCATAGCATTATTCTTAATAACCAAAAAGTGGAAACAACCCAAATATCCTTCAACATATAAGATATAATATTATTTGGCCATAAAAAGGTATGGATTATTCTCCAAATAAGAGGTATAAATGGCCAATAAGCATAGGAAAAGATGCTCAACATCATTAGTCATTAGGAAAATGCAAATCAAAACCAGAGTAATGGGTCACCTGAGACAGTGGCTCAGTAGCAGAGTTCTCGCCTGCCATGCCGGAGACCTGGGTCCAATTCCTGGTGCTGCCCATGTGAAAAATAACAGCAACAACAACAACAAACCCACAGTGATATGCCTCTTCAGACCCGCCAGGATGGCGATGATCAAAAAGACAGGAAGTGCTGGAACAGAGGTGGAGAAATTGGAGCCCTCCTACATTCTGGTGGAAATGCAAAATGGTACAGTTTGGCAGTTCCTCAAGAAGTTAAACATAGAATTACCATATGACTGACTCCAGTCTTAGATACAAACCCAAGAGAATTGAAAACAGGTGTCCAATCAAAAACTTGTAGATCAATGTTCATAGCAGAATTATTCACAATAACCAGAAAGAGGACACAACCAAAATGCCTGTAGCTGATGAGTGGATTTTTAAAAATGTGGTATATCCATAAATGGAACATTATTTAGCCAAAAAAAGAGTGAAGTAACCATATATGCTACAACATGAATGTACTTTGAAAATTTTATGCTAAGTGAAAGAAGCCAGACACAAATGACCACATATTGTATGATTCCATTAAGAACTGTCCAGAACAGAAAAATACATAGAGATTTGCCAGAAGCTAGGAAGAGGGAGGAGGAGAAAGGGAATGACTACTAAATGGTATGGAGTTTCTTTTTGGGATGATGAAAATGTTCAGGAAATAGCCTATAGCACAATAGTGTTGATGGTTGCACAATTATGAATAGACTAAAAACCACTGAATACACTTTAAAAGGATGAATTTTATGGTATGTATACTACATCTCAAAAAAGCTGTTCGTTAACAAAATAAAAACATTACCTCAGAAAAAATTACAATGTGAATTTTTAGATTTATATAAAAATAGAAGTCTTATAAAGAGCAGCAGTAAAATTACCTAATAGGGGACCAAATGAGCAGCTCTAGTTTCTTGCCTTTCCAGGACCTCCAGCCTGTCACCACAGATCATGTCTTTATGTTATGCATCCTACCTGCTACTGCAGTTTCCTGAAGATAGCTGTACTTAGCTCTGGGCTCTAGCTCTAATCATGGGTTGATGCAGAACCTGGAACACATGACCGGAGCACCACTGATCCCACAGTCTGCAACCAGCCTATGTTAAAGACAGTCATCATTCGAATGAAAAGGAGGCTTTCACCAGCCAGAGAGGGACAGGGTGGGGCAGAGCCCTAACTGAAAGAAACAGACATACCAAGAGCAATAGGTGCGAAAGTGGCAAGAAAAGACAAAGATTAAATAATTGCTTCATGAGTGAATTAAAGACTTTGGCATCTCAGAGTTGATGACAGCTGGTAAGCTCAAGTCACCTTCAATGACCTCAGTTCCATGCTGTCCACTATTCTCTTCCTCAGCACAGCCTCCCTGGCCTTTACTGTAAGTAGGACAATGGTGACTTCTAATATTGTCCCTACTTAGATTTTAGAACTCTGAGAAATGTTTCAGAGGTCCATGTGAAGGACAGTGCCAGTGAATTCACTGAGACTCAGACTACGATTGAAGATTGAGACATTGCCCTACTCTAAAACCAAGTTTTCTAGGTTTTTCACCAATGCCTCTCTTCCTTCTCTTCTGTTAGAAGTCTGGCCAGGGGTCCTGGATTCTACCCCTCCTCTGATGACTCAGGGCCTTGGGTGTATGGAGTAGTCCTGTCTTCTCCTTCATCTATACTCTCCACTGGATTCTTCCTTTCAGCACCTTTTTCTTTTATAGTAAACCATGTATTGATATATAACAGAGAAATGCTCAAATCTCTGATCAAAGTCTGAGCGAGTGTCTCTTTACTGGGCTTCTGAGGCACCCTATAACTTGCCCAGCACAGCTCTTCTTAGTATAGGGGCATGGTGACAACCTTTGCCTGTGTGCCTCCCCAGCCTGTGGGCTCTGTGCCCAGGGCCTAACTCAACTAGAAAGTGTTCAATATACTTCTGTCTGTCCTAAGACTAAACTTACAGTTAACATAAAGTACTTTTTTCTGGGTAAGAATAAATTTGCATATAATACTATTTATTTATTTATTATTTTTTAAAATAATAATCCTTCTTTAATTACATGGGGTTTATCAGATAATTAAAAAAACTAGCTCATTTCAAATGTTTACCCAGGTCTACTAATATCAATTCTTACTCAAACTTCCAGGCAGATATGTTAGTGAACAAAAGAGGTGACAAAATGACAAAATGTGAAAAGCCAATGATAATAGGAGAGTAAATATACCATGATGATACTTTTTTTTCTCGTTACAAAATTCAATTTTTACTGTGAAACGGTCATATACTGAAAAGTAAATAAACTTAATATAAGTATGCATAAATGGCATTCACCCTATTTTGTTGATTCTAAAAAGAACATTTTTCACATTTTACCAACTTTGAAATCTAGAGACATCTTATAGCTAATGTCAATTTATGGTTATAGCTAGCAGTTCTTGTTCCCTTACCTATTCATAAAACCACAGAATTTTTTTTATTTTTATTTTTTATTTGTACACTTTTCTGAATGAATTTTTTTTAACTTTTTAAATTGTATAGTATAACATATATACAAAGCAAAGAAATAAAAAAGGAATAGTTTTCAAAGCACTCTTCAACAAGTGGTTACAGGACAGATCCCAGAGTTTGTCATGGGCTACCATACAATCCTGTGAACTCCATCCATTAGGCATCATATATAATGTCCAAAGTCAACAGTTCATCAACACTCTCAATTTTAGACAATTTTCATTGCTCCTAAGAGAAAAATAACCAATAAACACACCCTCACCAAAAAGAAAATCCAAACTTCCCTTTAAATCTTGTCATTCCCCGCCCCCATCACCATTATTTACCCCTGGTTAATGCTGTGGTACTCTTGGGCTATCATATGATTCTCTCATATTTTTCCTTCTAGCTGCTCCAGAATATAGAAGGCAAGAGGACTTAAATACTTTTTTTTTAATCATCACAATCGATGTTCTTTCCTTCTTTTTTGTGAAAAATAACATATATACAAAAAAAGCTATAAATTTCAAAGCACGGTACCACGATTAGTTGCAGAACATATTTCAGACTTTTACATGGGTTACAATTTCACAATTTTAGGTTTTTACTTCTAGCTGCTCTAAAGTACTGGAGACTAAAAGAGATATCAATTTAATGATTCAGCATTCATATTCATTTGTTAAATCCTACCTTCTATGTATATCTCCACCATCACATTTTGTGCTGGTTTGAAATGATGTATGTACCCTAGAAAAACCATGTTTTAATCCTAACCCCATTTTGTAAAGGCAGCCGCTTCTTCTAATCCCTATTCAGCATTGTATGTTTGAAACTGTAATTAGATCATCTCCCTGGAGATGTGATTTAATTAAGAGTGGTTGTTAAACTGGATTAGCTGGAGGCTAAATATTTTCTCCCACTGAGTTGGCTGCCTCTTCACCTTTTTGACAAAGTGTTTTGAGGTGCAGAAACATTTGATTTTCAGGAGTACCCATTTGTCTATTTTTTCTTTTGTTGTTTGTGCTTTGGGTATAAAGTTTAGGAAGCTACCTCCTATTACTAGGTCTTGAAGATGTTTCCCTACATTTTCTTCCAGAAACTTTATGGTGCTAGTTCTTATATTTAGGTGTTGATCCACTTTGAGTTAATTTTTGTGTAGGGTGTAAGATAGGGGTCCTCTTTCATTTTCTTTGCTATTGATATCCAGTTCTTCCATGCCCAATTATTGAAATGACTATTTTGTCTCAGTTCAGAGGATTTGGGAGCCTTGTCAAAAATCAGTTAATCATAAATTTGGTGGTCTATTTCTGCACTCTATATTCGATTCCATTGATCAATGCTTCTGTCTTTGTCCCAGTACCATGTTATTTTGACCACTGTGGCCTTATAATAGGCTTTAAAGTCAGGGAGTGTTAATCCTCCCACTTTGTTCTTTTTTAGGATGCTTTTAGTTATTCAGGTTCTTTCCCTTCCAGATGAATTTGGTAGTTGGCTTTTCCAAATCTTCAAAGTAGGTTGTTCAAATTTCAATTGGTACTGTGTTGAATCTGTAGATCAATTTGGGGAAAATTGACATCTTAACTGTATTTAGTCTTCCTATCCTGAGAAGGGAATGTCTTTCCACCTATTTAGATCTCCTTTGATTTCTTTTAGCAATGTTATGTAGTTTTCTGTATACAAGTCCTTTACGTTCCTAGTTAAGTTCATTCCTAAGTATTTGATTCTTTTAGTTGCTATTTTGAATGGATTTTTTTCCTTAACTGACTCCTCAGCTAGCTCATTGCTTCTGTATAGAAATGGTATTGATTTTTCCAGATTAATTTTATATCCTGTCACCTTGCTGGATTTGTTTATTAGCTCAAGGAACTTTGCTGTAGATTTCTCATGATCTTCCAAGTATAATATCATACCATCTGCAAATAATGAGAGTTTGATTTCTTCCTTTCCAATTTGGATGCCTTTTCTTTGTCCGCCTGATTGCTCTATCTAGAACTTCTAGCACAATGTTGAATAATCGTGGTGACAGTTGGCATCCTTGTCTTGTACCTGACCTTAGCGGGAAAGCTTTTATTCTCTCTCCATTGAGTATGATGCTAGCTATCAGTTTTCATATATTCCCTTTATCATATTGAGGAATGATGACTCCTATCACTCCTATCATTTGACTCCTATCTTTTGGAGTGTTTTTATCAGAAAAGGATGCTGAATTTTGTCAAATGTTTTTTCAGCATCAATAGAGATGATCATGTGATTTTTCCCTTTCAATTTGTCAATGTGCTATGTTACATTAATTGATTTCCTTGTGTTGAACCATCCTTGCATTCCTGGTATAAACCCCACTTGGTTATGGTGTGTAATTCTTTTAATGTGCTGTTGGATTCAATTTGCTAATATTTTATTGAGAATTGTTGCAACTATGTTCATTAGGGAGATTGGCCTGTAGTTTTCCTTTCTTATAACATCTTTATCCAGTTTTGTTATTAAAATGATATTAACTTCATAATATGAGTTATGTAGAGGGTGGGCCACAGTGGTTCAGCAGGCAGAGTTCTTGCTTTTTATGCCAGAGACGGAGGTTTGTTTCCTGGTGCCTACCCATGCAAAAAAAAAAAGGAGTTTGGTAGAGTCTTTTTTCCTCAATTTTTTTGAAAATTTTGAGCAGGATTGGTGTTAGTTCTTTTTGGAAAGTTTGATAAAATTCCCCGGTGAAACCATCCGGCCCTGGGCTTTTCTTTGTAGAAAGATATTTGATGACTGATTGAATATCTTAACTTGTGATTGGTTTTTGAGATCTTCTATATCTTCCTGAGTCAGTGTAGCTTGTTTGTGTGTCTCCAGGAATTTGTCCATTTCATCTAAGTTGTCTAGTTTATTGGCATAAAGCTGTTCATAGCATCCTCTTATGATTTCTTCAGGGCCTGTGGTAACGCACCCTTTCTCATTTCTGATTTTATTTGCATCCTCTTTCTTTTTTTCTTTGTCAGTCTTGCTAGTGGCCCATCAATTTTATTGATTTTTTCAAAGAACCAACTTTTGGTTTTATTGATTCTTTATATTGTTCTTTTGTTCTCCCATTCATTTACCTCTGCTTTAATCATTGTTATTTCTCTTCCCCAGTTTGCTTTGGGGTTAGTTTACTGTACTTTCTCAAGTTCCTCCACGTTTGCTGTTAAGTCCTCGATTTTTGCTTTCTTGTTTTTGCTTTCTTGTTTGCTCTTTCTTGTCCCTCTCAGCACAGCCTTTGCCACATCCCATAAGTTGTATTCTCATTTCCATTCATCTCCAGATAGCTGATTTCTCTAGCAATTTCTTCCCTGACCTACTGGTTGTTTAAGAGTGTATTATTTAATCTCCATATATTTGTGAATGTTCTCATTCTTCGATGGTTATTGAGATCCAGCTTCATCCCATTGTGATCAGAGAAAGTGCCTTGAATAATTTCAATATTTTTATATTTATAAAGACTTGTTTTGTGCCCCAGCATATGATCTACCCTGGAGAATATTCCATGAGCACTAGAGAATAATGTATAACCTTGTACTTTGGGGTGCAATGGCCTGTATATGTCTGTTAGGCCTAATTCATTTATCAAGTTATTTAACTTCTGTATTTCCTTGTTGATCTGTTGATCTTCTGTCTTGCTGTTCTATCTATAGAGGAGAGTGGTGTATTGAAGTCTGCTACTATTATTGTTGAAACATCTATTACTCCCTTCAGTTTTGCCAATATCTGTCTCCTTGATTGGAAGTATAAACATTTATGATTGTTATATCTTCTTGGTGAACTGACCCTTTAGTTAGTATATAGAGTCCTTCTTTGTCTCTTATGATGTCTTTACATTTAAAGTCTATCTTGTCCGATATTTTATAGCTACTCCTTCTTTCTTTTGGTTACAACTTGTGTGGAAAATCTTTTTCCATCCTTTCACTTTCAATCTATTTGTATCCTTGTGTCTAAGATGAGTCTCTTGTAAGCAGCATATAGCTGGATTATATTTCTTAATCCATTCTGCCAATATGTATCTTTTAATTGGTAAATACATTCCGTTAACATTCAAAGTTATTACTGAAAATTCATTTCTTGATTCCACCATCTTATCTTTTTTATTTTATTTGTCAGATCTATATATTCTTTTCTCTCTTTCTCTTTGTATTCTTTAAATTACCTTTAGTGGTACTCTTCAATTCTGTCCTCCAAACCTCCCTCTCCTGTCTTTTTTTCCAGCCGGGAGAATTCCTTTTAGTATTTCTTGTAGGGCCGTGTGTCTTGTTGACAAATTCTTTTAGGACTTCTTTGTCTGTGAAAACTTTAATCTCTCCCTCAATTTTGAAGGACAATTTGGCTTGGCACAGAATTCTTGGCTGGAAGTCTTTCTCTTTCAGGATCTTGAATATATTATACCAGTGTCTTTTCATCTCCAGGGTGCTAGTGGAGTAGTCTGAACTCATTTGATTTCCCTTGTATGTAGTAGATTATTTTTCTCTTGCTGCTTTCAGGATTTTCTGCTTTTCTTCAACATTTGACAGACTGATTAGTATATGCCTGGGGGAAGACCTATTTGTTTTTATTCTGTTTGGAGTTCTTTGGGCTTCTTTGACTTATATATTTATGTCCTTTATGAGGGTTAGGAAATTTTCCCCCATTATATCCTCAACTACTCTCCCTAGCCCTTTACTCCTCTCTTCTCCTTCTGGGACACCAATGATTCTTATATTTGTACGTTTTGTTTTGTCTGTTATTTCCCTGAGTTCTCATTCAATCTTTTCCATCTTTTTTGCCATTTGCTGTTTTGAGTCTTTGAAGTCAATTATCCTGTCCTCTATATCACTTATTCTTTCTTCTGTCTCTTCAAATATGGTGTTGTGTGCCTCTACTATATTTTTCACTTGTTCAACAGTCTTTAATCTCTGATATCTGCTATTTTTCTATTTATTCTTTCAAATTCCTCTTTAGACACAGCGCGCCCAGAACGGGAGCAGCTTAGACCGACGGCAACTGGCCGGATCTATGAGTTCCCCAAAGCCGCGGTGGCCGGCGGCCGGCGCCCGGCGCCCGGCGCCCCCTCCCCCATAGGCGGCTCCGCGGAGAGAAAGGAAACAGTAGCAGAGATTGAATCCAAACGACCGCACTCGCGCACTCGCCGGATCTGTGAGTTCCCCAAAGCCGCGGCGGCCGGCGCCCCTCCCCCATAGGCAGCTCCGCGGAGAGAAAGGAAACAGTAGCAGAGATTGAATCCAAACGACCGCACTCGCACACTCGCCGGATCTGTGAGTTCCCCAAAGCTGCGGCGGCCGGCGCCCAGCGCCCGGCGCCCCTCCCCCATAGGCGGATTCCCGGAGAGAAAGGAAACAGTAGCAGGGACTGAGTCCAACCAAGTGCCAATTGCGGCATTAATAAACAAATTCTGATTATGAAAAATAGCCCCCAGCTCACGCGAAATCGGGCAAGTCAGAAGTCGCTTAGTGGGCTAACCGGAAAAGCGGAAAGGGGACAAAACGGGGGTTTTCCCGGCGGTTGCTACGGAGACTTGGCA
>PVIY010031524.1:0-29866 GCA_004026745.1 Myrmecophaga tridactyla | reverse complement strand
AGAGGAGAGGTTGTAGGCTGGTTTTAATGGCTTCAAATTACCAAGCCCTGGTGTCTGAATTCCTTGATGGAGGGATTCTACCTGGGTGGGGCTTCACCCCTCCCCTGGGGAAGGCACAGTCTCCAGATAAGCCCCCAAAAGAGCTCACTTCTGCCTATGCTTGGGGCAGTTGCAGCCTGAAAAGTCCTGCCGCTGTATCCAGAGGCAGTCAAGCCTTTGTAGATACACAGCCACAAAAACCTCTGTTTCCTTCTTTCCCTCCCCCCCCTTTTCTGTCAGTCCTGCCCCCTTGGCGCCGGGGCAAAAATGAGCAACCTCTGCTTTGATCAGGTTCACCTAAGCTGGGGGCCTATTTTTAGTAGTCAGAATTTGTTAATTAGTTCCACAATTGGCGTTTGATTGTGCGCAGTCCCTGCTGCTGGTAAAGTCCTTTCCTTTCCCCTCTGGGAAGCAGCCTGTGGGGGAGGGGGGGTGGCCACTGCAGCTTTGGGAATGCACGGTTCTGGGGGGTGCTCGCAGCTGGTCCAGCTGGTCCAGACTGGGGTACACTGTGTGCCTGGTCACTGATGTGGCCCCAGGAGCTGTTTTGTACTGTTTCTGGTTATTTAGTAGTTGTTCTGGAGGACGAACTAAAATGTGCACGTTGTTAAGCCGCCATCTTGACCCGGAAGTCGATGTATTCAGGTTTTTGTGTGGACGTAAGATTTTGTTTCTCTGGGATAAATTCCTAGGAATACAATTGTCTGATTAGCTGAAAAGTGCATGCTTAGATATTTAAAAACTGCCAAGATAGAATGAATTTAAAAATATGATCCCTCCATATGCTTTGTATAGGACATGCATCTTAGACCCAAGGATACAAACAGATTGCAAGTGAAAGGATGAGAAAAGATGTTCTGTGCAAGCTATAACCAAAAGAAAGCAGGAATACCTACACTACTATCAGATAAAATAGACTTTAAATGTAAAAATGTCATAAGAGGCAAAGAAGAATACTACATTTTAATAAAAGGAACAATTCATCAAGAAGTAGTTACGATCATAAATATTTGTGCTCCCAGTCATGGATCTCCAAAGTATGTGAGTCAAACATTGGCAAAATTGAAGGGAGCTGTAGACATTTCAACAATAATAGTGGGAGACTTAAATCCACCACCCTCCTTTATAGATCAAACAAAAACAAAGGATAACCAAAGACAAAGAGAACTTAAATGATGTGATAAATGAAT
This sequence comes from Myrmecophaga tridactyla, assembly GCA_004026745.1. Taxonomy (NCBI): domain Eukaryota; kingdom Metazoa; phylum Chordata; class Mammalia; order Pilosa; family Myrmecophagidae; genus Myrmecophaga; species Myrmecophaga tridactyla. The sequence goes on along the minus strand of PVIY010031524.1, from coordinate 28,637 downwards.
TAGACCTGAAAGATACATATAGATTGTTAAACTCCAAAATACCAGGATATACATTCTTCTCCAGAGCTCATGGAACATTCTCCAGGATAGATCATATGCTGGGACACAAAACAGGTCTTTATAAATTTAATAAGATTCAAATTATCAAACCACTTTCTCTGATCACAACAGAATGAAGCTAGAAATTAACAACCACTAAAGAACCAGAACTTTCACAAATATATGGAGAGTAAACAGCACACTGTTAAATAATCAGTGGGTCAAAGAAGAAACTGCTAGAGAAATTGCTAAATATTTGGAGATGAAGGAAAGTAAGAATTCAACATATGAGAATTTATGGAATGTGGCAAAGTCAGTGCTGAGAGGAAATTTTATATTGCCTTATATGCCTATATTAAAAAAGAATGAGAAACTCAAAGACTTAATTGCTCACCTGGACAGATTAGCAAAAGAACAGCAAATTAATAGACAAAGAGAAATAACGAAGATTAAACAGAAATAAATGAACTGGAGAACACCACCACCAAAAATAAATAAATAAATAAATAAAACAATACATAAAAATCAGCAAAACCAAAAATTGGTTCTTTGAGAAAATCAGTAAAATTGATGGACCTCTAGCTAGGCTGAGAAAGGAAAAAAGAAAGTAGATGTAATCACTGAACTGAGAGGGGAGTCGTTATCACAGATCCTGAAGAAATAAATTTTAAAAAAATCATAAGAGAATACTTACAAGCAACTATACACTGTCAAACTTAGATGAAATGGAAAAATTCCTGTGAACACAAGAACTGTCTACACTGACTCAAGAAGAAATAGAAGATCTCCATAAACCAACCACAAGTAAAGAGATTCAATCAGTCATTAAAAATCTTCCTACAAGAAAAGCCCAGGATCAGATGGCTTCACAGGGGAATTTTATCAAACATTCCAAAAAGAACTAACACCAGTCCTGCTCAAACTCTTTAAAAAAATTGAGGAAAAAGGAAAGCTAATATAGCTCAAATACCAAAATTGGGTAAAAAGATGCTACAAGCAAGGAAAACTACAGACTAAACTCCCTAATGAACATATATGCAAAAATTTGCAACAAATACTAGCAAATCTAATCCAACAACACCTTAAAAGTATTATACATCATGACCAAGAGGACTTTATACCAGGAATGCAAGGGTGGTTCAACATAAGAAAAATCAGTGTAATACAGCACATTAACAAACTGAAAGGGAAAAATCATGGGATCATATTGATTGATGCTGAAAATGCATTTGATAAAATGCAGCATCCTTTTCTGATAAAAACACTTCAAAAGGTAGGAATTGAAGGAAACTGCCTCAAAATCATAAAATGCATAATGAAAAACTCATAGCTAGCATCATACTTAATAGTGCGAGATTGAAAGCACTCCCTGGAAGATTGGAAATAACACAAGGTGCTTATTGTCACTGTTATTATTCAATGTTGTATTAGAAGTCTTAGAGCTAGAGCAGTTAGGCAGGGGAAAGAAATAAAATGCATCCAAATAGGAAAGGAAGATGTAAAACTTTCATTATTGCACATGACATGATCCTAGGAAAACCCTGAGAAATCTACAACAAAGCTCCTTGAGCTAATAAATTCTGAAAAGTTGTGGGATACGAGATTAATGTACAAAAATCATTAATATTTCTATACATAGGTAATGACCTAACTGAGGAGACAGTTTAGGAGAAAATCCCTTTCAAAATGGTAACCAAAAGAATGAGATATCTGGGACTCAGCTTAACCAGGAATGTGAGGACCTATAGACAGAAAACTACAAAATATTACTAAAGAAATCAAAGAAAACTTAAATGGATGAAAAGACATCCCATGCTCATGGATAGGAAGGTTGAATGTCATGGAGATGTCAGTTCTACCCAAATTGAACAACAGATTCAGTGCAATCCCAATCAAAATTCCAACAACTACTTTGAAGACTTGGAAAAGCTAGTTATCAAATATATTTGGAAGGGAAAGAAAGCTCAAATAGCTAAAGATATCTTTAAAAAGAACAGTGAAGTGTGAGGACTAATACTTCCTGGCTTTAAAGCTTACTATAAAGCAACAGTGGTCAAAGCAGCATGGCACTGGCACAAAGATAGAAGTATTGACCAACAGAATCGAATCAAGAGAGTGGAGATAGACCACCAAATCTATGGTTAATTGATCTCTGATAAGGCCCCCCAAATCCACTGAACTGGGACAGAATAGTCTTTTCAATAAATGCTCATGGGAGAACTGGATATCAATAGCTAAAAGAATGAAAGAAGACACCTATCATACATCCTAATAAAAATCAATTCAAAATGGATCAAAGACTTAAATATAAGAGCCAGTGCCATAAAACTCCTAGAAGAAAATATAGCAAAACATTTTCAAGATCTAGTAATAGGAGATACTGTCTTAAACTTTATAGCCAAAGCACAAGCAATGAAAGAAAAAATAGATAAATGGAAACTCCTTAAAATCAAAAGCTTCTGTGCCTCAGAGGCTTTGTCAAAAAGGCAGCCAGCTCAATGGGAGAAAATATTTAGAAACCACATATTGGATAAAGGTTTGATATCCTGTGTACACAAAGAAACTATACAACTCAACAACAAAAGAGCAAACGACCCAGTTATAAAATGGGTAAAGGATATGAATAGACACTTTTCTGAAGAGCAAATGCAAATGCTAAACACATGAAGTAATGCTCATCTTCATTAGCTATAAGGGAAATGCAAATCAAAACTCTAATGAGATATCACCTCACTATAAGAATGGCTGCTGTTAAATAAACAGAAAATTACAAATGTTGGAGAGGATGTAGAGAAATTGGAACATTTATTCACTGGTGGTGGGAATGTATCATGGTACAGCTGCTGTGGAAAACAGTTTGGTAATTCCTCAGAAAACTAAATATTGAGTTACCCTATGACCTGGCAATACCAAATCTTGGTATGTACCCAGAATAGTTGAAGGCAGTGACATGAACAGACATTTGCACACTAGTGTTCATAGTGGCACTGTTCACAATTGCCAAAAGATGCAAACAATCCAAGCACCCATCAATAGACGAGTGGATAAACAAAATGTGATATATACATGTGATGGAATATTATGCCGCAGTAAATTGAAATGAGGTCCTGAAGCATTTGACAACATGGATGAACCTGGAGGACGTGCTGAGTGAAATAAGTCAGATAGAAAAGGGTAGATACTATATGATTTCACTATTATGACTCTAGTAAAGGTGATCTCAGAGGTTTACACAAAAGCTAGAGATGGGGGAAAGGCTACCCAATGAGGCTGAACTTACATGCAAGGTAATGGATAGAAGTTATGGTAACTAATTAGTGGGGTTATAAGTAACATTGTCATATTGAAGGTGAATATGATTGAAAGGGGATGTATAGTGCCTTGTATCCCACTGATCGACTTTACAATTCTAAATAAGTTCTCACATGAACAACATCAAGGATTTGATCTTGTTCAAAGAGTCAATACTAGAGGTATAGGGGGAAAACTAAAATTGCATGCTTTGGCCAATAGTTAACTGGAAGACATCAACAGTACCACAGCACTACCAGGGGTAAATACTTGGTAGGGGAAGGTGAGTGGTAAATAATTGGTGGGGAAGTTTTGATTCGCTGTTGGGTGAGGGTGTGTTTATTTGTTCTTTGTCTCTTTGGAACAATGAAAGTTTTCTAAAATCGAGAGTGCTGCTGAATGTACAACCAAGTGAGGACATTGTAAGATATAGTTTGTTTATTTTGGACATTATCCTTGATGCCCAAGGGATGGAGGGAACCGAATGGTACAATGACTAAAAAGCTGAAAGGTGAACACACACAAACACACACACACACACACACACGGAATATTGTGTGGCTACCATAATGAAGGACTTCATGAGGCATGCAACGAACTGAATGAAACTTGGGGACAATGTGTTGTGCAAAATAAGCCAGAAACAAAAGTACAAATTTGCTATGGTCTTTTTCAGAAAATACTTATAAGAAAATTGGAGCTTAGATTGTAAGCTCTTATAACAGCCTTGCTTATTCTGAAATTTTAAGTGTATTTTTAGATTCTGAGACTGAGGTGTATGTCTATATGCTGATATTTCCCTGGAACTTTGAGAATCTCTATGACACCTAAGACTCAGAAGTGGAATTCTGCAGCCCTGAAAGTTACCTTGCTACATAAAATAACAGTTAACTGAGAAAGAGATCAGATTTCAATTAGAGAGAAAAATGATGGTGATCTAGCTGGGACTAAGATAAATCAGAATACAGGGTAAAAGATGATAGTGTATATACTATACACTACTGTATGAGACCAAAGGCAGAGGGATTTATTGTGTCTAGATCCTAAATTTTCTCTAACACATAGTTTAAATCAATCTGTCTGCATAGTTCATTTAAACAGCCCAAAAGTCATGAAGCCCAGAATGGGAATGAGGCCTTATAGTTTTCTGTATAGCTTAATATAATACCCAGATACATCTTACACTATGTGGGCTGGTAATTAAAAAGTATTAGTAGAGTCCCTTGAGGTACTAAAGGAAAAAATATGGAACTATTAATCTTTCCCAACCAGGAAACCCCTCATATCCTCAAACATTGGGGACCCCCAAGAAGATAGGCCAAACCCATTGTGTTAATTTGCAAGCTGCTGGAATGCAATATACCAGAACTGGAACATCTTTCAAAAAGGGAAATTTAATAAGATACAAATTTCTAAGCGTATACAGTTGTCCAAACCAAGGCATCCAGGGAAAGATACTTTAATTCAAGGAAGGTCCATAGGTCTAGGACACTTCTGTCAGTTGCGATGTCACATGGCTGGCTTCTGCTGGTCCGTTGCTCCTGGGCGCCATTGCTTTAAGCTTCTGTTCCTGTGGGGGTTCCTCACTTTGCTTCTCTGTGGCTGGTTTTCATGTCTTGGCTCCCCTTGGCTCTCTCCAGTTGTGGATTGCTTAACATCTCATGGTGACATCTGCTGGGCTCCCAGCATCTCCAAACATCCATGTCTCTATTCTCCACGTGTTGACATCTGTGTCAGCTCTGCCCTGAAATTTCTGTCGACTCTGTTGTTTCTGGACACTCTCCAAAATGTTTCCTCTTTTAAAGGTATCAAGTACACTAATCAAGACCCATCTCAAATGGGTGGAGTCACATCTCCATCTAATCAAAGGTCACACCCACAACTTGGTGAGACACATATTTGTGGAGACAATCTAATCAAAAGATTCCTATCTACAGTATTGAATTAGGATTAAAAGAAATGGCTGTGCCCACAAGATTAGATTAGGATTAAAACATGGCTATTCTGGGCATAATACTCAAACTGATACACCTTGATTTTTTTCTTTTCTTTTTTTTTAATAAATAATGCCCTAATATTTTACTAGTCAAAGTTCTTCAGGGAAACAGAACCAACAGAATATATATACAAATAAGATATATAATATAAATACTATAATGTATATAATCTAAATATTATGAGATTTATCATAGGAAATAGCTCACTTAATTGTGGGGAAGGGCAAGTCCAAATTCCATAGGGCAGGCTGCAAGTTAGGAACGCCAATGAAGGTGTTCGATGAACAATGAATTCCCCAGAAGAAGCTGTCTGGCTGAAGTAGAGTTGGAAATTCTCCTTTTTAGCGCTGAGATCATCACTTCTCCTTTTACAGCCTTCAACTGATTGGATGAGACTTCTCTCATAGTTGAAATCAGTCACCTCAATTGATGTAGATCTTATCGTCCATAGATTCAATCAACTTAATGATTATTTAAATCCATAAAATATCATCACAATATTCATCAGGCCACTACTTCCTTGATGAAACAACTGGATACCATTACCTAATCAAGTGATACATGAAATTAACCATCACAGTTGAATATATTTACATAACTAGTAGTTGGAAACATTAAAAATAAAAATTTTAAATGAGTGTGTGCTGGTTTGAAACAATTATATACCCTAGAAAAGCCATGTTTTAATCCTAATCCATCATGTGGAGTCAGCAGTTTCTTTTAATCCTTATTCAGTACTATAGGTTGGAAACTTGATTATATTATCTCCACAGAGATGTGACTCACCTAATTGTAGATATTAATGTTGAATTAAAGGGAGATGTGACTCCGCCCATTCCAGGTGGGCTTTACTTTACTGGAATCCTTTAGAAGAGGGAGCATTTTGGAAAAGGCTTAAGATTCGAGAGAGCGAGAATGACAAGGGCCAGAGCCCATGCAACCAGAGACCTTTGGAGATAAAGAAGGAATACACCCCTAGGAGAGCTTCATGAAACAAGAAACCTGGAGAGAAAGCTAGCAGACTTCACCATGATCGCCATGTGCCTTTCCAGTTGAGAGAGAAACCCTGAACTTCATCGGCCTTTCTTGAGTGAAGTTAAACTCTTGTTGGTGCCTTAATTTGGACATTTTTATAGACTTGTTTTAATTGGGACATTTTCATGGCCTTAGAACTATAAACTTGCAACTTAATAAATTCCCCTTTTTAAATGCCATTCAATTTCTGGTATATTGCATTCTGGCAGCTAGCAAACTAGAAGAAAGGGTAAAACCAATTTCAACCAAAATGTGATGAATCCTGATTTTGTCAAGCAATATGTAAGCAGTAAGCTGTCACTCAATCAGGATATCCTATGGCCAATTTGAGTTTGATCAGATTGCTTGCAATCAAATCATCTGGGATTTTTTGCTTTACCTAGTGCCTATATCCCATCTCCCTAAACTCAGAAAATTAAATCAGTGAGGATGCAAAATATTTGACCTACTACTTCTCATTTTCCTAAATTACCCACAACAATCATTCACATTTTGGTCTAAAATGCCACCTTTAACTCCAAAGACTGGGTAAAAACTCATCAGAACAATAGAAATTTAAATAGGCCCTTGATTTTAAGGTTTACCCATATAAAACTTATTTCTGTAGTGGAGAAGCCATTTCTGTAGTGGAGAAGCTAAGACTACCTATAATAAGGCTTTAGAGTTGCTTCCAGGAAACCTCTTTTGTTGCTCAGATGTGGTCTCTCTCTCTCTCTAAGCCCAGCTCTGCAAAGAAAATCATTATCCTCCCCCCTATGTGGGACATGACATTCAGGGTTGAAGATCTCCTGGATAATGTGGGACATGACTCCCAATGAGTCTAGTCCTGACACTGTGGGATTGACAAAGCCTTCCTAACTGAAAGGGGAAGAAGAGTAGCAAAATAAAGCCTCAGTGGATAGGAGAGTTCAAATAGAGTAGAGACACTTTTCTGGAGCCTCTTATGCAAACTTCAGGTAGACATTGCTAATTCCTATGGTTTGCCAACCCCCAACCAACTTCATTACTATTAACTCTTAAGGACACCTAGGACTCTAACTAGACTGTCTGAAAGTTTCATGCACTGAGCTTATTTTCCTGAAACGTATAACCACTAGAGGGTTCCTAGGCTAGATAAATCCTGAAACCCGGAGGGACCAGCCTCTCCAGGATTATCAATGTAGTAGTTAGGGTTCTCTAGAGAAACAGAATCAATAGGAAACACTCACAAATATAAAATTTATAAAAGTGTCTCACATAACTGTGGGAATGCAGAGTCCAAAATCCACAGGGCAGGCTGTGAAGCCGACAGTTCTGGTGGAGGGTCTGGACGAACTGTGCAGGAGAGGCTCACCGGCCGAAGCAGAAAGAGAGCCTGTCTCTTCTGAATCCTCCTTAAAAGGCTTCCAGTCATTAGATTAAGCATCACTCATTGCAGAAGACACTCCCCTTGGCTGATTACAAATGGAATCAGCTGTGGATGCAGATAATGTGATCATGATTTAATTCTATGAAATGTCCTCATCACAACAGACAGGCCAGCACTTGCCCAGCCAGACAAACAGGTACCACCCCCTGGCCAAGTTGACACATGAACCTGACCATGACAATCAACTAATTACATCTCCCTATCCCTTATTATGCACATCTCTTATCAACATGAAAACATTAGAAGGGATATTGCCCAAAGATCCCTATAGATTGGGAGAAGGATCAAAGGAGAAAGAGGAGTAATAACAGAGAAAACAGAATTTAACAAATGAATATACTGCTGAATCATTATATTGATATTTCTTTTAGCCTCTAGTGTTTTAGAGCACCTAGTAGGAAAAATCTGAGATAGTGGAATGGTAACCCATAACACCCTCTTGAAATCTGCTCTGTAACCACTTGTTAAAATGTACTTTGAAAATTATTTTTCTTTTTTTGTATATATTTTCTATTCGTAATAAAAAACACTTTAAAGAATCTGCTAAATGATTTTTCAGAGTAACTTCCATTTTCATTCCATCAGCATAGAGATCTAGTTTCTTCATGTCCTCACCAGCATTTGGCGATATCACTATTTTTTACTTTAGCTATTCTAATAGCTGTGTGGTTATGATGGGTTGAAGCTGTGTTTACCTCAGAAAAAGTTCATCTTATAGCTAATCTATTCTCATGAGTTTGAACCCGTTGTGAGTAGACTCTTAATTTAAGTGGAAATGTGACCCACCTCATGCAGGGTGGGTCTTAATTTTACTGGAGTCCTTTATAAAAGGATAAATGACAGAGATAAGACAGAAAAACACCCCAGAGAAGATAAAAGAGAGAAAAACCAGAGAAGCTGAGAGACAAGGACACACACAGAATCTCAGAGAGAAAACCACTGAAGCCAGAAGCTGGAAGCAGTGAAACCTGGGTGAGAAGGTAGAGACCAGTAAATGTTACCAAGTGCCTGACCATGTGACCGAGGAGTTGAGGATTGCTCGTAACCAGTGTTTGGGAGAAGACTTGTAAGCTAATAAATCTCCATTGTAAAAGCCAATCCACTTTTGGTGTATTGCATTTTATCAGCTTTAGCAAACTGAAACAGCTCCTCGTGGTTTTAATTTGCATTTCCTAATAACTAGTAAGGTTGAACATCTTTTTATATGCTTATTTGTCATCAATATATGTTTGAAATGTGTCCTTATGTCTTTTGCCTGTTTTGCAGTTGGATTTTTTTTATGTTTTGAAATTTTTTTTTATATATTCTAAAAGCTAGTCTCTTCAGATATGTGGTTTGATAATATTCTTTCCCAGTCTGTCTTTTTACCCTCTTAACAGTCTTTCACAGAACAGAAGCTTTAAATTTTGATAAGTACCATTTATCTATTTTTTCTTTGATGCATTATGTTTTGGTGTCAAGTCTGAAACTTTTCCACAAGTCCAAATGATTTTCTCTTTTGATAGTGTCTAAAAGTGTTTATACTTTTACAGTGAAATCTCTGATCCATTTTGAGTAAGATGGTTTAGGTTGAGGTTCTTTTCTTTTGCCTATGGATATCCAGTTGCTCCAGTAACATTTGTTGAAACAGCTATCCTTCCTCTTTTGAATTGATTTTGCCTAGAAACATCTTTAATCCTTGTGATGGAATTCTAGAATTTTAGAACTGTTAAGGGTCTTTAATATCATCTCCTACAAGATAAACCAACTGAATTGCAGAGAAGTTAATGTAGGAAACCAGTTGTGCTGCCTTGGTCAAAACTGGACTTGAACCCTGTGCTCTGAACCCCTCTCCAGGCACTTCCCCTCTCATCTCCACAGAGATAAATGTATTTAGCTCTTTGGATGTATTTTGTTTTCAATATAAATTCAGTAGTTTGGTGTCTTTGCATGGCATCATTTGGTTTCTAAGCTTTTCTGACTCAAGGAACTATGTGAGAATCTGGAAAAAAAGTGTTGAATATTTTACTTAAATTTCCATGGCTTTTTGTTTAACAACCCTGGCTGAGTTCTTCTGTCTATCTGCATTAAAAATTAAAATGGATTTTACTGTCAAAATTTGTTATTTTGATGAAATCAGTTTATATATTTTCTGTTTAGAAGCTTTCTTCCTGCAATTTTGAAGCGTAATGGACCACAGGAACCTGGAGAATGTACCCATCAGTGATAATCTCAGTGACATTTATGGTGTGTTGATCAAATAAAACATGCTGAAATAGGTTCAGATGGATGATGAAAATGGATTTGTTTCTCTCCGCTTCCTTTCAGTAGGTCTGTTGGGGTAAAAAATTGATAGAAGCTTAAGTTTTCATTGACTCTCTCATGAAGTAGATTATAATTCTACTTCCATGGTGACTTACAGAATCTTAAGGCTATTATGAACTTTAGAAATGATTCAGTCTTAACATAGAAGCCAAGGCCACTTTTATATGGGCAAGGAAAAACTTGTTTATGGTCATGGAGAATAGAAATCTTTTTGTCATCCTCTGTTATTCTTTTACACTAGAATATAGCTGTTAGATGGAATCAAATTGGTGTTTTAAACACCATGTTTTCATTCAGCTTTAGTAACAAATATATCCAAGACTGCGAGGGAGTTTGGTGGCTTAAAAACAGGCTTTCAAGGCAGACTCCTGGCATCAAATCTTAGTGGCCCTGATGTTGCTTAGTTCTGTGTTAGGCAAGTTTCTTAAACTCTCAGAGCTTTACTTTCCTCATGTGTGAGCATTGGCTCATCTGGTATGTTTTCTTAAATATCAAGCTAGATGATTCATAAGTACCACTCAGAACTTACTAGTTTGGAAAGTAAGACTTCATTCTGATGATATTCTCTCTGGATCACTCAGAATAATCTTGGTACCATGTTGTATACATATGCACAACCTTCACATTTCTTTTCCAACCTTTTGGCCTCCCTCTCTTTTTCTTCTCTTACTTGTGGACACACATCCAAATACACATGTCCCCATGTTCTAACCACACTGAACTATTTATGTTTCCTTTGCTAGAAATGCCTTTTTCTATCAACTATCTTACTATCTTCAAGATTCAGCTCAAATAATGTTTCCTGCAGTATATTTTCCACTGATCCCTTCCACCTTTCCCAGCCCCTTCCACCTTTCCCAGTTCAGTCTCTTATCTTTGTATATCTAGCATCTAGCACATGGCTGGCATCTGGTGAGTGCTTTTTCTGTAGAAGGAATACATGGAATTACTGGTTTACAGAGACTTTGAAGCAGGGAGTTCATTGAAGCAGGGAGTTGTCTGCTTTTGATGGGTAATTAGTGATTTTAAATTATCCAGGAGAAAGCTTGGGCATCTGGATAGCATCATCAGAACTGAAAAGTAGAGAGAATAAATTTATTTCTCATTTAATGAAAAAGTGCCCATAAATAACTGATAAAAATTTAATTGAGCAAATAATCAGTTATTCCTTCCAGCTATTCCTCTTCCCCCCTCCCCACATGTGAAAAATCAATTACTTTACCCTTTTACCTGAAGAGTTCTTTAAGTTGTGATTTGGAGTAGATTGTGAAGAAGTAGTTAAGAGCTGATGGTTTAATACCTGCTCTTAATTTTTAGGGCTGAGAAACTTTGTGTTATACCTCTAGTTGGTGCTTCTTTCCTATATTGTCTACATTAATTGTCATGCTTTTCAGTGCATTATAATTAATTGTACTAAATGGCAGTTAAATACAGGCACAGTTGGAAAAACTTTTGTGTCTTATGTGAGGTCTGCAATGTAGGAAATATATAACATTTGAACCCTTTTTTTTTTTTTTCTAATCCTAGTTCTGTATTTAGTTTATTTAGTTTACCTGGTGGCTACAGATGTTTTAATTTATTTCATGATATGAAATGAAAGAATGGAGGACTCAAACTATTTGAGAAAGAGCTGAAATGTAATCTTTTCTAAAATATTTCATTTGTTTGAGTTGAAACCTAATTATTTCTGGTAAACATTGTGATTATTGTTTTAGTACTTCTTATTTTGACATTATCTGCATATTTTATGTCTGTTTGCCCTACAATTCTGATTTTTTGTATTGCTAGTCTGTTCAAGTTTTTATTAAGCATCTCAAAATAGGATGTCTTTTAGGCTGACAGGTAGCAATTGGCTTTTTATCAAAACTTCAGTTCTGCTAGGAATTTAAGAAGAGGGCATCCTTTAAACTGTTATAGAAGATTAATATTTTGAGGGTGCCAAGTTGCCGAACTAAAATGACTGGAATAATATAATCTTGAGAGGAAAAGGTGATCTAAATAGTAAATATTGCACCTTTGCTAATTTTATTTCTGATTAAGAAAATTTAGCTTGCTTGAGCTTATTGCAGAAAACTTGAAACCGGCAGAAACAACAAAAGAATGATTAAAAAAAGGCCATAAAATCACTGCCTTCTGCTGCTGTAGAGAAAGGAATTATGAAGAACAGTGTGGCTCTTTTCATTAGTTTTTTTTTTTCTTTACATGGGCCAGCACCTGGAATCAAACCCCTGTGTCTGGCATGGCAGGCACGAATTCTGCCACTGAGCCACTGTCACCCTTCATTAGTTTTTGTACTTGTGCTTTATGTATGTGTGTGCATCTTCTTTTAAATAAAAGTAGAATCGTATGTGTGTGCATCTTCTTTTAAATAAAAGTAGAATCATACTAATTAGATAATTCTGTTATTTTCCCCTACTTGACATTAAATCAGTTCTTCCCTGTGCATTAAAATTGTTTTGCATATTTATTTCTGATGTCAAAGTACTTGGAGAGAAAGAAGGCTTGCACTAACAGAGATGTCATATTTTATTTTGTCATTTCCTTGTTTTAGTGGTCATTTGTGTTGTTTCTAATATTTCACACTTTTAATGCTGTGAATGAATATTCTTACCTAAATTTCTGTTTACTAATCAAATAAATTCTTTAACCTTTCTATTAGGTTACCCAACAGAAAGGCTGTACAGATTTATACTTGTACTTGCAGTGGTTAATGACAATAAAAACAATAAAATGGCTACTATTGATTGAGAGCTTTTTATAAGCCACACTTTATTCTATGCATTTTGCTTGGATTAACTCATTCTTCACAAAATGCTAATCTCCTTCAGAAATGAGCAAATTGAGGTTCAGTCTGAGAATGTGTGTTTTCCTGTTCCCTTGGAAAAAAAAGCTTCCCAGTGTTTTAGAAGGGAAATAGCCTCTCATTGTTTCAGATTGCTTTGCTCTGGCACAACAAAGATCATTCATTTTTTCATCACTGCCCGAAAGCAAGATTATTGTATTCCTCTGTCTCAAGATATTTGTCCCTGAAAATCTCCTAAAGCAAATTCTAAATTCTCAATAAGTCAAACTGTATAGTGACTGTTAACTTCAATAGGAAATTTTTGAACACCATGCATGGTGTGTTCTGTTTCCCAGTTTTCAGCTGCTCACAAGGCATGAGGACTCTAAATCGATCCTGCGACCTGCAAATAAATACGATTGTAATTTAAACAGGTATATTAAATGAAATTCCTCATTAAATTGAATTATTCTAATCTGATATATATATATATCTTACTGTATTAAAAATAGTTGGAATTGAGGAGGAGCATTGAAGGTTATTTCATGTTGTGTGGCTCAGTTAAGCATTTTAATTTTAGTTTTCTTTTCTTTTCTTTCTTTTTTTTTTACCAGTGGAGGCTTTGGAACAAGGAGGCCTTTTGATTAGACTTCAGTTTTCAAAACACCGCTTTGGCTGTGTGTGGAGAATAGACTATTGCAGGCCAAGAGAGGGAGTGGTGAGATGAGAGCTAGACAGCCATTTGAGAGTCAAGTGAAAAAGTTCAGGTGTTGATCCTTAGACCACCTGCATTAGGATAACCTGAGACACTTGTTAAAAATGCAGATTCCTGGGTCCCCTTGAATACGATCTGTGGATAAAGCCCATGTTCTAGTTTGCTAGCTGCCGAAATGCAGTATACCAGAAACAGAATGGCTTTTAAAAGGGGGAATTTAATAAGTTGCTAGTTTACAGTTCTAAGGCTGAGAAAATGTCCCAATTAAAGCAAGTCTATAGAATCATCCAATCTAAGGCATCCAGGGAAAGATACCTTGGTTCAAGAAGGCTGATGAAGTTCAGAGTTTCTCTCTCATCTGGAAGGGCACAGGGTGGTCAGGGTTCTTCTCTCATCTGGAAGAGCACATGGTGAACACAGCATCATCTGCTAGCTTCTTCTCCTGGCTTCCTGTTTCATGATGCTCCCCGGGAGGCATTTTCCTTCTTCATCTCCAAAGGTCGCTGACTGGGACTCTGTTTCTCATGGCTTTATCGTTGTGCTTTGCTCTCTCTGAATCTCCCATTCCCCAAAATGTTTTCCTCTTTTATAGGACTTCAGAAACTAATCAAGATTGACCCACCCAAATGGGTGAAGACATGTCACCTAATCCAGTTTAACAACCATTCTTGATTGGGTTACATCTCCAGGGAGATGATCTAATTGCAGATTCAAACATACAGTATTGAATACGGATTATTCTACCATTACAAAATAGGGTTTTGATTAAAACATGGCTTTTCTAGGGTCCATACATCCTTTCAAACCAGCACAGCCGAGGAAACTGCATTTTCACAAACCCCTCACAGAAATCTTCCACGTTAAAATTTGGAACTACAAAATCAGTTGTCTCTAGGATCTACTTTAGCACTTGTCAGAGGAAAACAAATAGTTTAAAACTTTTGCATGTGAACTCTTTTTTTTTAATAGGGACCGTTTATTGGATATTTAGTAGAAATCAGGCATTGTCCTTAATTGCTAGATATATATTTTCTTTCCTTAGAGCTTTTGAAAATAGGCAAACTCAGTATGCCAATTTTCTGGATGAGAAAACTGAAATCCACAGAATCTAAAGTCATTTTCAGTTAGAATGCTATAAGTGACAAACTCTGACTCAAATTGGCTAAAATAATAAATAAGTTATTTATATCTTATAATATCCTACATTATATTGGAACATATTACTATGTAAATAGAATGCATTATAAAATAATAAAGAATCCTCCGTATCAGGGAATCTAGAAATAGAGTGTGCTAGGTTGGGTGATTCAGTGGCTCACCTATGTTATTGCAAATCCAGAATCTTTGCTCAGTGCTGTTTTTTCGTTCAGTTTAGAAACTAGATGGTTTTAGCATTTCTGGGCAGAGACAATATCCAGAGGAAGAATGAAGATCATCTTCTCTTGTTATTCTCCTAGGAAAGTAAGGTATTCCCGTACTCCTCCTTCAGGCCTCCTTCACTTATCACTGATAAGGGTTAGGTCACATGCTCATGGCTGAGCCAGTATTTGGCCAAGAGGTAGAAATTCCCATGAGTGGCTGAGACTGCTGGATGGTTGAGAAAAGGGGAGTCACATCAGTGTCCACAACACCCATGTTATTGGTGAGTGGCAGAGCCAGGGTATGGGCCCTTGGTCTGTCAGATTCCAAAGTTTCCGTGGTTCCTCCTATGCTTCAGAGTTTCCCTGAATCTCTCTTCCTGCTTGGTATAAAGGCTTCCAGTTGTACTTCCCTGTTTGGGATTCTTGTTGGGATTAAGCTTTGATGGCTAGTGATTTTAGATTATGTTCAGTTGTGTCCCTGCTGGCTTTCTTTGTGGTCTGAGCCTGCCCATCCCTCGACTGTGAGAGCATCTCCTGATGGATGGAGCTCCTAGCCAAGGCAAGAGGACTGCATTTGCTGTCAGCTGCATGCTGCCCCATGGCAGTTTGAACAGTTGCATGCACGTTGTCAGCGAAGAGGTGAAACACCCAGTGTAACTACAAGCTAGAAATGTGTTGATGTCTGTCAGCTTGGAAATGATGCAGGGGCAGTTTGTGAGCCTTTGCAGAGGCAGCTTATTAAGTGTTTACTAAAAGTGCCAGATACCATGCTAAGTGTTGTAACTGCATTTTCTCCTTGAACTCTCAACAGTCTTGTGAAGCATGTACTATTATTATCCACATTTTACTAAAGAGGAAACTGAAGCTTAAGAAGGTTAAATAGTTTGGCTAAGTTCTCCCAGTTTGTAAATGGTAAAAGTCCAGATTAGAATCAGGGCTATGGGACTGTGAAGCTCATACTTTTTAAAAAAGCTTTTTTAAAAATTGGGAAATAACACACTGAAGAAGTCCACATGACATATGTATTCAGTTTAACAGAACCAATCTAGAAAGTTATAAGCACCCCTAAAAATCTCACTGTGCTTTCTCTTTCTACAGTAATCACACTGCTAATTTTTTTTTTAATTTCTGATTTGTGTGGTACTCATTTAGTTATGAAAGTTACACTCATACTTACCTTACTTGCTTGCCCTTCTTGGGAAGTCTTACAGTAGTATAGGGGAAAACTATGTGGACCAGAAAATGGGCATAGATACTTTCCTTCTGTAATTATTTATTTTGGACAAGTCACATCTCTGAAAAACAAAGGCACAGGGCTAAATGGCTTCTGAAAAGCTAGACCACCAATACCCAAATAAAGAGTTGGTTAATTGGAACGTGAAGATGAGGTTGAAAGGCAGATTTTATTTTCTTTGTTAGTTTAGTATTAGGGTTATATAAACCCTGAACAACTTCACCCACAGACTTCACTCATTTTGAATAGCAAGTGTTTTGTTCATTTATGTAAGTCAGTGAATTGCCCTTATACCTTATTGATGAAAATGTCCTACCTCTTGAAGGACTCACAAGTATAATTTCTTGAGACAGACTGTACTTTCGTTTTTTAAAAAAAACACTGTTAAAGTCTGTGCATGATAAAGTGGAACCAAGTGGTTATTAATTTTTCATTGAATAAATGTTTTTTCTTCATTGGTTTCAAAAGTGTTTTTTCTTCATTGGTTTCAAAAGGAGTCATATTCCTGATTCTAATAAGAGGCAGTTCGTGTACTGTGGGCTTATTAAGACTCAAGGCACTTAAATTTTTTTTTTTTATTTTAGCCTGTCTGATACCCCTTTTAAAATTTCACTTAAATTTGAATTACCCTAAACATCTTCTGGGCCTGTTGAAGATACACAGAATTAGTTCTAATAATGGTATTGATGAATCTGACCCGTCCTATTTTTCCTCAAGTTCCGTAACCGTATTCTTGATTCCAACTTGTGAATATGTGGGACTGTGCTGGCCATCTCTCTTCCTGTGGCAGACTTCAGAAATCAATTGTAACTCTATTCTGGTGAGCACAGGCAAAGTCTCAGAGACTTCCTTTGTATAGCAATCCAAGCAGCCATTTCTTGCAGGTCAAAATTAGCAGCTTTTTCCCATCCCTGTTCCTGATGTTGGTTGTCTTGAATCCAGACTTTTATATCCTTGTTTCTCAGTGAACATAATATAATAGGGCTTCTTGCTGATTTTTAAAAAATTCCTCTGTTGAACTCTTATTTTCTGACTTATTTGGATGAAGATCTTCCCATTCACTAAACCTCTTTGTATTGCCTTACTTCCCATGTGTTTTCAGATCTTTCAACTTTCCTACATGTTTGTATATTTCAGAACAAACTGCTAGACTTTTTCCTTCCCTAGTCTTTGCCCACTCCTTTGGGGCTTGTATTTGGAAGTGACTCCCTCACTTAAAATGAAGGCCCTTTCCTTGTTTAATAATATGAGCTTCAACATACTATCTCTGCTAGAGTAAGTGTTCCCTAACTGTTTGGAATAGAAAAGAATATCACGATTGAATCCCTTATGAAAGTGTTATTGGATATGCATCCTAGTTAGCTAGCTGCTGGAATGTGATATACCAGAAATGGAATGACTTTTAAAAGGGAGAATTTATTAAGTTGCAAATTTATAGTTCTAAGGCTATGGGAATGTCCAAATTAAACCAACTCTATGAAAATGTCCAAATTAAGGCACTAACAAGAGGTCACCTTTACTCAAGAAAGGCCGATGAAATTCAGGGTTTCTCTCTCAACTGGAACGGCACATGGCGAACATGGTGATATCTGCTGGCTGTCTCTCCAGGCCTTGTTACATAAACTTCCCCTGGGGATGTAGTCTGTCTTCATCTCAGAAGGTCTCTTGTGGTGTGGGGTCTTGTGGTTCTCATTGTTCTGAAGCTTTTGCCAAAGTGCTTCCTCTTTTAAAGGATTTCAGTAAACTAATCGAGACCCATGTGGGATGGATGGAGCCACATCTCCCTCTATTCAAAGTTAATTCCCACAATTGGGTGAGTCACATCTCCATGGGAACAATCAAAAAGCTCCCAATCAGCAATTTTGAATGGGGATTAAAGGGCATGGCTTTTCTGGGGTCCACCACAGATTCAAACCAGCACAATATGTCTTGTTTCCAGTATGGCAGTGTGAACCCTTAACAGACTGAGCTTTCAATGGCTAATAAGTTTATACTCTGGGAAAAATATAAAAATCAACTGTTTGAAGGCTCCCAAGAGTGGACAGAAGCAGGGAGATTCTGGTGGGAAGTCAAAACTTGGTAGTGTTTTACTGAGTTTCTAGTTTTTACAGCTTTTGTCTGGAAGACAAGTAACAGTGATATATAAAACTCTGGTAGAAATTCTGCAGTTATTCTTGCCCAAAGTACCAGACGGGCAGAGTTCGGGACAACACAGCTGCTGGAAAGTGGAGGCTCCTGGAAAGGAGTCAGAGAGAAGGGAAGCCCCGGATTCTGTGTGTAAACTCTGCCCCAAACAGAAAGTATCCCCTGAATGACACAGGCATGAGGCTGACTGCAAGTCGCAGTTAAGGTAAAAAAGAACTGAATTAAAATTTGACTGCAAGTGGCACAGTTAAGGTAAAAGAGAACTGAATTAAAATTTGAGCTGCCACCCAAGAGACAGAGTTTGCAGTTTAAGTCTGAATATGTGTCACCCATGAATCACTCTTTACTGAAAACTCAGCTATTTTCACTTATGTCTGATACACACAATGTAAATATACTCTTTTCCCACTGTTCAGTTGCCTGTCTGAATTTTGTATACTTAGTTCAGAGTTGTTAGGCTTAGAAAGTCAGGCAACAGGTCTAAAAAATTCATAACCAGTACAAAGCCTTAGCCAAGGGAGTTTGATACAATATTTTAAGGATAATGGGTTCTGGCACAATTCCTACTTCTTTTGCACAAGTACAGATGTGAAGATTTTCCTTCATGGAATTTAATGTCGATTTACCTCATGTTGCTTTGCCGGCTCTAAGAATGATATTAGAAGTGATGATGAGTATTGTAAAAAAACACAGTAATAAATGATATTAGCTAATATTTACTGAGCTCTAATTACATGATGGGTAATGTTCTCAGCACTTTACATGAAATAATTTGTTTTATCATCACATAACTCCATTTTATTACATACCCTACTTCATGATTGAGGAAAATAAGGCACAGAAGGATTGAATACACAGCTCTTAAGTGGTAGAACTGGTAGCCAAGAGGAAGGTAGGTTTTTATACATATATACATATGTGCACACCCCTAAAATTGTGGTTCAAATTGTTCCTGTAGATATCTAAGTAAGATAGATATGAAAATATCATTTACATGCCACTGAGTCCTATCAAGTTTAGTGGCATGAACTCTGAAGGAAAAAGATTAAGAAACACTAGTATAGGCCCAACAGTTGAATCTTTTAAAGGGATAAAAAATGAGTGAAGTTAGCTGATCCTCGATGAGTTAGCCTAGGCAATTGTTTACTGACTTGTGGCTAAAATGCTGTTGAATTCTTTATGTTTGGGGGAGCAAATTATTGAATGCAGTTAATCAGTATGTAAAGATGAAATTCAACTTTGTCAGTGAAATGATTGTTTACTGCATTTGAACTGGAATTCTTGTAATCTGCGTAGTGAGTCCTGCCGGCTTTTGGCTGTAACCTTGGTGATGGTAGTGGTGCTAGCCAAGCAGTGGCAAAGGAAAGAGAAATCCCTGCCTCTTTTATGATACACTGAGCCCCAGGATGTGTTGGTTAGGAAGGTGTTAGACGATGCATTAGGCTGAGCTGCTGTTATGGCATTACGCTTAGGTAACGTCTGGGGGGTGCCCAGGCCTTTTGTTTGTGCTCTGTTCTGAATTGTTCACACCACATCTGGGCATTTGTTCCCATCCGAGTGCTGCAGTTTTAAACTGGACACCTTATTCCAGTAATGATAGAGTAATTTGTGTTGGACCAACATAATACTTAAAACAATGGAACCTGGACAAAATATAGAAAAGTGTGAAACATTTTAAAAATATTTTTAAAAAACAACCATATTTGAAGATGTTGGAGAATGGCCAGAATTAGGCAAAAATTGGAGAAGATTCCGTCGTTGAAGGAGGGGAACTGCCTTGGGTGAGATACATATTTATATTGCTTCTCCCCTGAGGCCACTTCCGAGCTTATGCAGTGCATTATGCAACTGTCCATTAAGAAGATTTTCTCCTGACCTGGCTGATGAAGTTTAGGCTTTACTATTACCAGGTGAATTTATTGAACACAGACATTGATAGGAAGCCTTGTTCTTTAATTGATGTATACTAAAACAAGGTATTTTTTGGGCATTTTATTATGGGCTATTTATTTAACTTCATGTAGACTTGGGGAGCAAATTATTGGAATTATACTGGTTATATTATTTTATAGAATACAGAGTATGAGAAGTTAAACATGGTATAAAGGAGTCAGTACATCAATCATTATAGATTTTGGTTTAGAACTTGGTTTTTGAGAACATGGACAATTCAGGTTGCTTTTTGTACGTTTTAAAGGTTTGACCTCTGTGTAAATGACCTTATAGAAACTGATTACAGTGTACTACAATGTTTATGAATATTGATATAATAAATATTTAATGGATATATTTTGCTACTAAGTATTTCATCTAGCATAGAATTAGGGAAATTTTACCTGAATCAGTCTGTGAAACAGCTAGGAAAAACTAATTGTGTCCTTTTAAATAACCTTAAAAAATTTTATTTTTCATTAATTTTTTTCTTGTCTTTGGTTTCTGGGCTAAGAAAATTAATTTAAAAATACAGTACCTATACATTTATCCTTCTGCGCTTGTGGGTATTAGCGATACAGACTACAGAAAAACAAAATTTGTGGACAAGCTCAGATTTATATTTCAGTATAGTGGATTACTAAATATCTTAGTATAGGTTAATTCCTTATTCACATATTGATGAAAAGTCAAATGAGTTCTTTGCTTGAAGGTAGAAATGATGATGGTGATGTAATAATTATAATAACGAAAGTGTTTATTGAGCGCCCTGTGTTAGGCACTGCAACGTATGCTTCAGAGGTAGGATGTCATTGATTACACGTAATATCCTGACAGTATAGTGATTCAGGTCAGAGCCTTCAGAAGTTTGCTTGGAATCCTTGGAGACTTGGAAAAGTGCTTTAACTTCTGTGCTGCAGTTTCCCTACCTACAGTAGAGGATTGTCTTCTTCTACCACATGGGGCAATGGGAAAATTACAAATAGTGCATTTGGATCAGTGCCTTCCCTGGTCACCATGCATTAAATGATTATGGTCATTATTTTAGTGGACCCAGGACTCTCAGGGTCCTGGTCTTCACTGCCTCGCTGTGGGCCTGAGCACGCTGCCTGACATGCAGACGGTAATCAGTAAATATCGCTCTGAAGTACATCTCTGTGGAGTCTGCATTTGGCTTGGCTGCTTTGGCCAATTGTAAATGTTATATGGCTGAATGCAGAGAGAAACTTTTCTCTGCTTTGGAGGCTTTAGAAATAAACCATGGGCACAGGGACTGGAATCTGTATCATTCTAGAAACATTGTTACTAAACTATTAGTGCAGGGATGTACCTGGCCTTGTCTAATATAATTTATTGTCACGGGAACTATTGCTATTTGTCTGCCATGAAGGCAGTTCAGGGATCCCACTTTTAGATTGAGGGGCATTTCGTCAGTGGTCTTTATATCTATTTAATTCAGCAAATACTTATGAAGCATCTAGTACATGCCAGGACTGTCCCAGGCTTGTGGGAAGCATTGTGAATGCATTAGATGTGATTTGTGCCTTTGTAGATCATCAGTCTCACAGGAGGAACCAGACAATACTGAACCACATGAATATATAATTATAAATTGAGAGGTGCTTTGAAGGAAAATGGCAGGCTGTAGTGAGAAAGTTTCATTTGGAGTTGGTACTAATATGGTTTTTGGTAGCAGTTGGCAATTTTGTTGTAAAGGGCCACATAGTTAATATTTTAGGCCTGCTGACCTCTGTGGCGACCCCTCAACTTTGTCATTGTAACATGAGAACAGCCATAGACTATAAAAATAAATGGACGTGGGGCAGCGCGAAGGTGACTCAGCGGCAGAATTCTCGCCTGCCGTGCCAGAGACCTGGGTTTCATTCCCGGTGCCTGCCCATGGGAAAAAAAAAATGAATGGACATGGTGTGTTCCAATAAAACTCTGTTTACAAAAATAAGAGTTGGGCATGACCCATGGACCATAATTAGCCGAACTCTGGCTTGGAGAGTCAGGCAGGATTGTCTGGAGAAAGCTATATGCCCTTAGTACAGAATTCAAAAGATACATAAAATATATGGTAAAAATTAAGTCTCTCGTGCTCGTGTTCCCTTCCCCAGGGTGTTGTACTCTTGCCAGTTTTGGGTATAGTGTTCTATGTATATAGTTTGTTTATTATATAAGCCACACCTGTACATTTGAATGACCTTTTTTTAAAGGCCATTTTATCCAGTAAGCTGAGGTAAACAAATTTTGTATGGGTAAAAGCTGGTACTATTGTTTGCTTCTAGATCTAGTCCTCTTCAGTGATGGGATGAGATGAGGGAAGTCTGCTCCTATTTAGTCTTCTTTTTCCATCAATAAATGGGACATGGTCTTTCAAAGTTTAATATATATGAGGATTTATGAAAATTAATATCTGTTCCTGAGACATTCTGATGATAAAAAATGTTATTAGCATGAGTAGAAGGAGCACCTCTGGAATAAAATGACTCAGAAGAATAAAGTTTACCATTTGGAGCCACTTACATCACTTTCATTTTTGTAAGTTTAAAGAATAAACTGTAGGAAAGTTTCTAAATTCCAGATAAACTGAGTATGGGTGTGAAAGCTCAAAACTTGAATTTGATAGCACCTGGATGAAGTTTTCAATGTTTTATTTCTTGTCATGGACTCACATATGGTTTAATCCATAGGGACTTTTGCATTTTCTTAGCTGGGAGATAAAATAGCAAAACAGGTATCTTCTCTATCCTTCCCTTCTAGTCCATGCTTCTGTAAGCAGACCAGCTCTGCATTTTTTCCTCTCATGATCCAAATGTGTGCTGGGCCAGTGAGAAAGGACATTTGAGCTAGTAGGTGTTTTGGGTGAGAGTCAGAGGCTGATCAAATCTGTAGGTTGGTTTTTATTTAATAAGCAAACCTCTTCATGTTTCTGCACCCAGAGGCCACTTGGATGCTCTCTCTTAGCTAATGCGGTACAAGGCTGTCCTGTGGGGCTGTCCCTGCTGGTGCAGGGGTGCGTCAGGCTGCAGTTTCCTCCTCTGGACTTTCAAGACATTATCTCTATTAAGCGTTGGCAAACTTTTTCTTAAAGGGCCAGAGAGTGAAAATTTTAGGCTTTGTGATCACATGCTGTCTGTTGTGACTACTCATCTCTGTTATTATAGTGTAAAAGCACCCAGAAATAATGCATAAACAAATGGGCTTAATTGTATTCCAACAAAACTTGTGAATCTGTGGCTTTGAAATACATGTGAGTTCAGGAGAGTTGATTAAGACTTTTATTCTAAGCTGAGATGGCTAGAAGTTTCACCTTGTGTTTCTACTCTGGTTGATGATGTCTAATTGGAACACTGTGCTGAGGATTCTGAGGCTGAGGCCATTCCTGGGGGAAAAGGAGGCAATTGATTAGTAATGTCTGTCACAGGTTCAGATTAGGGCAGACTGGCACAAATGCCATGCATCTTCCATCCTTGCTACCAGACACACAAGTACCTTGAGAGCAAACACTTTGCCATTTATCTGTATATATATTGCATAATTAGCACAGTGCATTGGAGTTCAGGTAAGACTTGTCGAAAGAATGGGCATGTGGCCTGATAACCTTCCTAAAAGCCACATGAAAACCGTTTATATTACACAATAGGTGCTTACTAAGCGTTTGTAGCATTAATCTAAATATCTTTTTATTTTAATGGTAAGTCTGTGTTTAATGTCCTTGGCCGCCAGTATTTTATCTTTCTACCTAACACAGCTACCACAGTCTACAATTTATGTTATGTTTCTCTAGTTCTGCCATTACTGTGTTTGTGATTAAGACATTCATATTTCCTACAAATAATATAAAGAATAGAGTGCAATTAGAATTTATGTAAGCATTTCTTTTGAATTATGTGGAGTGGATAATTAGGAGTGTGTGCTTTAGAAAATCAGTTTCACTCTTTTATAGTGAACAGAGTGTAGTGCCTTATATATTTATAACACATACCTCTGAATCCTTTTTTTACAAGCACAAAATGCATTTCATGACTGTATACAGACTTGATCCATTGCGCTTTTAGGGTTGCAGGATGAGAAGGGCAGGGGACAGGTTAAGAAAATGCTGTGATCCACATAAAGTTGAGTTTCCTCGTCTGTGATGTCTGGTCTTGCCAATTCCTTGCTTCTGATGTCTGCTCTTGCCAGTGCTGAACTCGTAGGGTTTATCATGTCTCCCTATTCAATGGAAAGAATGCTTTGACACCAAAACATTAGATGAGCAGATTATGCTGAAGGTTCTGAGACAGAAATGTGAAGCCATGTCACACCTCACACACATTCTTCCTCAAATATTCTCACCAGATGTGTCATTCCATCCTTGTTCTTTCTCTCTGCCCTTAGGCTTTTCCCTATGTGTTGAGAAGCTTCTCCTCCTCTATGTGGAATCGTTTAACTCTGTTCCCAGTCTTGCATATCCCTGCAGCGAAAGCCCTGCTGCAGTCAGCTAGACTTCCTTCTCTTAGATACAAATTTAGTGACCATCTGTGATTACTTAAACATGCCCTGTAGGTGTCATATCCAATCATCCCAAAAAGCTTATCAAAGTATTCCTTCCAAAGCAGCCTTCTGAGAGAGTTTGGGAGTAATGTACCTTTTTCCCTCTTGTACATTCATATAGAATTGAATACCTGCTTTGTATCATGCAGTGTTCTAGGCGTTGGAAATTGAGCAGTGAGCAAAACAAATGTCTGTCCTGTGGAGTGAGTTGACATTCTCTCTCTCTCTGTATATATTTCTTTTAAATTTAATATAATAAATATATACTTAATTTCTTTGAATCATACCTTCCTTTCTTTTTCTGTTTTTAACAATTTGGGATCTAGTCAGGGGTACAGAAACCACTCTAGTTATTTTAACTGAGATCATTTAATATAGGGAATTGATTGAGAAGTATGGGAAGACTAAAAGGGCCAAAAAGGAATTGTGAGTAAAACAAAGATTGTCACTGCAGGAAGCAGTTATCACCCTGCAATAATGAGAAGCAGTTGGGATTCTGCACCAACCTAGAAACTTGGAGAGGGGTCCTCCAGCTGTGACGTAGCACAGTGAGGAGGGGCCACAGCTGGCTGGTACCTATGCCTCTGAGGCTGCTCCGGGAGTGCTGGCACAAGTTGTAGGCTGGCACCAACTGCTGCTGCCCTGGTAAAGAGCTTTGGCCAAGGGCGACAATGAAGAAACTTCAGACACAGAAAAAGGAGCAGTTTCCTTCTCCATCCTCCTGCCTTCTGGTCTCTCTGTGGTGTCCATATTGACAGAATCTTTCGGGAAGCCAGCTGGCAAAGGAGAAAGTAATTTTCAGAGTTCCAGCCCCATAGAGCAGTGAGGTTCTATCAGGGAAGGCTTGGAACGGAGAGAAAACAGTTGAGGAACTGGCACATCTTTGAGCCGTCTTCTCTTTCTCCTGATTAACTGTACCAAATCCCAGGGAGGTCATACAGATCAAATGAGGGAATAAGTGTGAAGTACCTGAATAAACAAAAGTGCTTTCATACAAAGGTAAAATAGCAACTATTTCCTTCTGTGTAGTGGTATGTTTTATTGTGTACTTGTCTCTTTGGCAGTCTGTGGCATTTCCCAAAGGAGTAACCTAGTTCCATGGGATTTAAAACAGATACTACAATTGATTTGAAGAAAACTGTGTAAAATATAGTTATTTTTTAAATGGCCAGACTTCTCAGAATCTTTAATAAGGTAGCGTGTATTGAGAATCTTTAAGTAAAGAAAATAAAATAATTTATTTCTCAAATATTTATTTGAGCATGCATTTTTCCTCTTTTTTCTTGTGGCATCTATCCAATTTCCAAGCTCACTAATTTGTTATCCTACTGTGTGCCTTCTGCTTTCAACTGATCTCGTTTTGTCTTATTTCTTCATTTTCAATGATCAGTTTTAAATTTTCAAGATTTCTAGTTAAAGTATGTTTTGGTGGCTGTGATCTCCTTTCACATCTCTTTGATGATATGAATTATACTTGTTTAAAACCCTTTGCTCTTTCCTCCATGATTTTTTTTCTTCAGGTGCTAGTTCTGTTTGCTATGGTTGGTGCTACTCACTAATGCTGTTGGTGGGCCTCTGTTGTTTAATACTTCTTGCTTTTGTTCTCATTCTGTTTATCTTTTATCTTCCAGATTCTCTCTAGGTCTCTAGGAGATCTGAGTCCTATGCTTACATCCTGCCATCAGTGACTGTGGGAGGGGGGCTGAAAACCGGTCTTTTGGGCTGTCCATAGCCATAGGTATCAATAGCTGTTCTCAAGGCCTCAGGTGACTTTTACAGCCTTTAGTGTGGCAGTCCCTCCCTCCCTCCCTTCAGATGGGTTTTATTGCATCTGCAAAATATCACAAATAGGTCTGGTATCCTGTTGTTTCCGTAGCTGGACAACTCTTAGATCTTACTTATCTGCTTAAGAACTTAGCTGCTGAACTCTTCCTCTTTCAGAGACATAGATACCATCCAAACATTTTCTAATATCTGTATTTAACTGTTGTGGCTTGATGAATCAAAGCTGAATTTGATACTAGTTCAGTGTTGTTTCCTTTAAGATAACTCATCTTTCTAGGCCTGGAGATAGTGAATAAACAATGTCTGGCTTCATCCGAACCCTGTGGATATCTTTTTCATCCAAGAAATTCTGGAATTCAACAAGAGACCCCCACTCTGCTGAATAACGATGTTGATGGGGAAATGAGCCGACAGAGTGCTTGTCCTGTAACAGAAGCCCAGTGTAGTACCCTTGATTGTGCTGTGTACATGATGGCAGAGAGTGTGAGCGGGAACCTGTTCCTTTCTATTTCCCCACCACTTGTCATCCTGAACCTCTTCTTTTTTTTCTAAGGAGACTGACTTATGCATTGATGTGACTGAGGTCCCTCTGCAGGGTTCTTCTGGGACCCTTCACAATAACTGTGTATCTCTTCAGCATGATGTTGACATTTTCTAGGATGTCGACAGTCTGGTTGCTGAGAATGAAGACCATTCTGGCAGTAGATATGGCAAAGAGCGGCGGTCCTTTCTTGAGGTATTTCCCCTGTCTTGGGAAATTGAGTACACACAAGTTTGGTGCCTCAGAGATAGCAACCCTGAGTTAGCTTCTAAGGAGGAGCCAAGAGAAGAGAGTGAGGGCCAGCAGGACTTTGGGTAGAATTGTTGAGGCTGTTTCTCCTTGGATGGCCGTTTGGATGCTGGCAGGATCAGGCTCAGTGGAAAGTAATGGAGCCGTATCCCACTATGGTGACATTTCACGCCTTCTCTGGGGTTGCTTCTTAATCCCAGATCAGAGTGAAGAGTGATTTCATGGAAATCTCTCCTTTCTTTCTCAACAATGTTTTAAAGTTGTGGTGTTTGATATTCTCATTTAACATAAGGAAACAAGATGTATTTACTTAGGGTTTTCCAGTGAAACAGAATCAACAGGATATATGTATATGTATAAGATTGATTATAAGGAATTGGCTCTCACAACTGTGGGGGCTGGCAAGTCTGAGTTCTGTAGGGCAGGTCATAAGCTGGGAACTGGTAAGGGTGACGCTGAAGTCCTTAATAAGAATTCCACAGGGAAGGCTGACTGGAAATTGTGGCATGAGCTAGCGTTGAAGTTGAGTTCAGATTCCTCTTTCAACTTTTGAACTTCTCAGTTCTGTCATTTAAGACCCCTGGTGGAGATTCCCAACATTGCTGAGGGTAATGATCTCCTTTGTTGATTATAGATGCAGTCAACTGATTATACATGCAAATCCCATCTCGAAATACCTTCACCTTAATCAGCAGGCCAGAGCTTGACCAAACAAATGGACACCATAACCTAGTCTAGTTAATCATGAAATTAGCCATCATACTAGGTGAAAGATCACCAGACCATGAGTGGCAGTTCAGGATGAGCGACGGGGTCTTCAGCCTCATCATCGAAGCCCATTTCTCAATATTGACTCCTGAAACTGTCCTCCTGACTCTGCCCAGCAGTATGTTTTCTTTTGTTGCTGTTTTTTTAAATTAATATTCCTATTTTGTTTTTTGTGTCTTGTGTTCTCTATTTGTGTTTTGTCAGGACCAGTTGTTAGATTGTATTAGTGTTGTGTAGCATTTTAGTGTAGGTTCTTGCAAGAAAAATTATTAGGACTAAACTTACTTGATATTTCTCAGTGTTTTGAATCCCCCCTGTTCTAGTTTGCTAGCTGCCGGAATGCAATATACCAGAAACGGAATGGCTTTTAACAAGGGGAATTTAATGAGTTGCTAGTTTACAGTTCTAAGGCCGAGAAAATGTCCCAATTAAAACAAGTCTATAGAAGTGACCAATCAAAGGCATCCAGGGAAAGATACCTTGGTTCAAGAAGGCCGATGAAGTTCAGGGTT
>PVIY010031523.1:0-29832 GCA_004026745.1 Myrmecophaga tridactyla | reverse complement strand
TTCTCTATTATCGTTTTATTTCTTTTTCTGATGTCTTTTTATTTCTTTTTCTAAATCGATGCAAATGTTCTAAGAAATGATGAATATGCAACTATGTGATAATATTAAGAATTACTGATTGTATATGTAGAATGGAATGATATCTTAATGTTCTTTTGTTAAGTTTTTTAATTAATAAAAAAAGTTTATAAAAAAAAAATTTCACAGGGAGGAATTGGCAGTGAAGGAAGACTGCCAGCCTGCATCTGGGTCTGACCTCCTTCTTCCTGCAGCTTCGCATCCAGTAATGGTGATGGTGGGGCCTGATAAGAGCCATTATTCCATGGAGGCTAAGTTGGATGCTTTATGCCATCTCATCTCAATTCCAATGTACTGGCCTTCACAACAGAAAAGCCCAACAGGATGAGAAAGGAAAGAGAATGAGAAAGGGACAGATGAGAATGGATTGGGAGAAGGGAAAAAAGAATTAAGGAAGGGAAAAAGGAAGAGCATGGGTTTATATGCCTTTTCCTTTTAACAAGTCTGTGTTGAAACATTGGATGTTCAAAGAAATCAGGGCTGAAAAGAGTTCCTGACATGTAGCGTCAGTATGCATCTGTGAAATCAGACAGTATACAAAAGAGTTCTGAAATCAGTGGCCTGTACCTAAACAGTGAGCAACTGACACCTTCATATGCATATACCACCCTCTCCAAGATCTCACCTTGGCTCTCCTCTCTGACACATCCCACTTCCATCCACATCAAATCAAGGCCCTATTTCTAATCAATGTAAGTGATAGAACGTTAGCCAGAATCTTGTTACTGGAAATATACTCAAAAGAACAGAAAGCAGGGACTCAAACAGACATTTGCATGCTGGTGTTTATGACGACACTATTCATGATACTCAGTGGATGCAGGTGGCCAAAAGGTACATTGACTGCGAAGTAAAATGGCAAATTGTGGTGTATACGTATGATAGAATATTATGCGGCTACAGAAAGGAACGAAGTCATGAGGCAGGCGATAAGGTGAATGAACCTTGAGGACATTATATTGAGTAAAATAAGCCAGAAACAAAAGGACAAATACTGCATGGTCTCTTTTAGAAAATAATTACAAGAAAATTGGGGCCTAGATTATAAGCTCTTAAAGCAGTCAGATTTATTTCTGAGCTTTTTTTTTTTTTGTATGCTGCATGGCGGGGTCCATTTCATTCTTTTTCCATGTGAGTATCCCATTATTGTGGCACTATTTGTTGAATTTATTATTTGTTTTTGTTGGTTTGTTTGTTTGTTTGAGAAGTGCATGGGCAGGGAATCGAACCCAGGTGTCCTCCATGGCAGGCAGGAATTCTACCACTGAACTACCCTCGCACTCCCTATTTCTGAGCTTTAAGTATTTTTTCAAATTCTGATATGCTCCTGTGTGTGTATAACCTGGTGTTTTCCTGAACTTTGGGTACCTGCGGGACACTTAAGGCTCAGAGCTGGAATTCTGCAGCTCTGAAAGTCAGTATTCCTACATGGAATAACTATTAAAGTAGCCAAAAAAGAGATCAGGCTTCAAGTAGAGTTAAGAATGAAGCCAATCTGTTTGGGACTAAGGTAAATGAGAATACAGGGTAAAGGAGGATATTGACTGTATTTTACAACTTCACCTAAAGTATGAGATGAAAGGAGGAGAGGTTTATACTGTACAAAACCTAAATTTTCCATAGCACACAATCTAACTTAACTTGTCTGGTCAGTTCAGTTAAATAACCTAAATACCTGGAACCCAAGATTGGGGATGAAGTCTTACAATTCTGTATCGCTAAATGTAATACTCGGACACATTCCGAAGAGTATGTTGAGCAGATAATTAAAAAGTATTGGCAATGTTTCTTGAGGGACAGAAGAAAAAAAAATGGAACTATTAATCTTTCCAACCTGGGAAATCCCTGATACTCTCCCAAACATTAGGGACTCCCAAGTTAATAGGCCAAACCCTTGACCTTGTGTCCTGTTCTTATGAAACCTATTTCTGTAACAGAGAAGTTAAGCCTACCTACAATTGTGCCTAAGAGTTACTTCCAGATGTTTTGTTGCTCAGATGTGACCCCTCTCTCTAAGCCAAATTCTACAAGCAAAAGCATTACCCTTCCCTCTATATGGGACATGACATCCAGGGGTATAATTCTTCCTGCCAATATGGGACATGACTCCCAGGAGTGAGCCTGACCCTGGCTCCATGGGGATCAACAATACCTACCTGACCAAAAAGGGGAGAAGAGATAAAACAAGATAAGGTATTGGTGGCAGGGAGATTTTGAATGAAGTCAAGAAGCTATTCCAGAGGCTATTCTTATGCAAGCATCAGCTAGATATTGCTAATTGCCATGGTAGGCCAAGTCCCAACCAACAGTATTCCTGTAAACAGCAAAGAATACCAGGGGCTCTATCTGAGAGTTTATAAAAGTTTCACTCACTAATTTTATTTCTCAGAAACCTAAAACCTCCTGATGGTTCCTAGGCCAAATAAGTTCTGAAACCCAGAGTTACCAGTATCTCCAAGAGCATCAACCAGTTGCATCCCCTTACCCCATGTGCCAATTTGAAAGGATTTATGTATTCTAGGAAAACCATGTTTTAATCCTAATCAATCTTGTGGGAGCAACCAGTTCTTTTTTTTTTTTTAATTATCTATATACATTCCTCCACATTTTGGTGTTTGCTTTTATTAATGTATTTCAGAAATCATTTCATATCAGTACAAATAATGAGGCTTTATTCTTTTAACAGCTGTGAAGTATTCTATTGAATGAAGTTACCACAGTGTATTTTAAAAGCTTCATAAGAATGACATTTATGTTATTTACAATATTATTTTATATTCATCATCGTGATCATTTCTTAGAACATCTGTGTCATTTCAGAAAAAGCGATAAAAAGAAAACAGAAAAAAATTCATACATACCATATCCCTTACCCCTCCCCTTCACTGATCGCCAGCATTTCAATCTACTAAATGTATTTTTTTTTTTTAATTTGTATATGGGCAGGAGGCACCAGGGATCGAACTCCAGACCTCCAGCACGGCAGGTCGGAGCTCTGCCTGCTGAGCCACGGCAGCCGCCCTACTAAATGTATTTTAACATTTGTTCTCCCTATTATTTATTTATTTTTAATCCATATATTTTACTTGTTCATCGATAAGGTAGACAAAAGGAGCATCAGACACAAGGCTCTCACAATCACTCAGTCACACTGCGACAGCCATATCATCATACAATTATCTTCAAGAAACATGGCCACCTGAGCACAGCTCCACATTTTCAGGCAGTTCCCTCCAGCCTCTCCATTACATCTTGACTAACAAGGTGATATCCATTTAATGCATAAGAATAACCTCCAGGATAACCTCTGGACTGTTTGGATTCTCTCAGCCATTGACACTTTATTTTGTCTCATTTCGCTCTTCCCCCTTTTGGTTGAGAAGATTTTCTCAATCCCCTGACACTGAGTTCTAGCTCATTCTAGGATTTCTGTACCACATTGCCAGGAAAGTCCACATCCCTGGGAGTCATGTCCCACGTAGAGAGGGGGAAGGCAGTGAGTTTGCTTGTTGTGTCGGCTGAGAGAGAGAGGCCACATCTGAGCAACAGGAAAGTTCTCCTGACTCTTGGGCCTAATTTTAAGTAGGCTTAGCTTATCCTTTGCGGGATTAAGTTTCATATGAACAAACCCCAAGATTGGAGGCTCAGCCTATTGCTTTGGCTGTCCCCAATGCCTGTGAGAATATCAAGAATTCTCCACTTGAGGAAGTTGAATTTTCCCCCTTTCTCACCATTCCCGCTAGGGTACTCTGCAAATACTTCCCTATTCACTGTTCTGCAACCAGTTCTTCTAATCCCTATTCAGTACTATATATGGGAAACTTGATGAGGTTATCTCCACAGAGATGTGACTCACCCAATTGTGGGTATTAACTTTTGAATAGAGGGAAATGTGACTCCACCCATTCCAGGTGGGTCTTGATCACGTTACTGGAATCCTTTAAAAGAGGAAGCATTTTGGAGAAAGCTGGAGAATGACGAGAGCAGCAGAAACACAAGAATTACAGAGTCCACCAGCCAGTGGCCTTTGGAGATGAAGGAGAACACCCCTGGGGCACCTTCATGAAGCAAGAGGCCTGGAGAGGAAGCTGGAAGACCTCACCGTGTTCGCCCTGTGCCTTTCCAGTTGAGAGAGAAACCGGGGACTTCATCAGCCTTTCTTGAGTGAAGGTAACCTCTCGTTGGTACCTTAATTTGGACATTTTTATAGACTTGCTTTAATTGAGACATTCTCTCAGCCTTAGGACTTTAAACTAGCAACTTATTAAATTCCCCTTTTTAAAAGCCATTCCATTTCTGGTATATTGCATTCCAGCAGCTAACAAACTACAACACCCCCGAATGTCAACACCCCTTTTGAATGTGAAGAAGTTAGAATGGTCATTGCCCAAATACCCCTAAAGATTGGGAGAAGGAACAAAGGGGAAGGAATTATAGCAGAGAAGATAGGATTGAACAAACGAGTATGGCTGCTGAATCATTATATTGATATTTCTTTTTAGTCTCTTGTCTTGGAGCAGCCAGAAGGAAATGTCTGAAATAGTTTAACTGTAATGCAAACCATACTTTGAAATTTGGTCTAAAACTACTTGTTAAAATGTACTTTGAAATATATAGCATTTTTGTATGCATATTTCACAATTTAAAAAATCAATTAGAGGACATTCCACAAAATTCATGACCAGTAATTCTGAATATTTTCAAGACCATCAAAAACAAAGAATGTCTGAGAAGCTCACGGCCAAGCTGAGCCTAAGCAGACTTGGGGACTAAATGCAATGTGGTATCCTGGAATGGGATGTGGACTTGAAAAAGATAAAACTAAGGAAATCTGGACAAAGAACGGACTTAATTAATAATGTACCTCCATTAGCTTATTAATTATAATGAATGTATCATGCTGATATAAAATGATAAGGCAGGAAAACTGGATCTTGGTTACATGATACATCTCTGTGTTATCTGAAAAAGTTTTCTGTAAATCTGAAACTATTCTCAGATAAACATTTTAAAATACCGTTATATTTTTTGTAACATATACTTTTGTTTAATCTTATTATTACTATCAATTCTTCTGTTAACTGGTCATATTATTGTTTTTATTTAATAAGAGTATTTATGACACAGAAAATAAATAACCGAGGATAATATATCAAAAAATCTATCATATATTTAAAAAAAAAACACTTGTCAAGGTGTGGGCTACCTAATAAAAGCCAGCTCTTCTGGGGCTTACATAACCCAAACAAGCCAGATTCATTGAGTGGGTGGGGAGGGAGGGAGGGAATTCTTACCAATGATACTAGAGAATTTTAACATTTTCTCTAGCCCCAAACAATATGTTGGTGCTACAGTGACACCAGCATTGTCTGCTCTGCAGATGACTTGATACTATGAGTTGGTTTGTTTCATTGATGATAATTATTTGCTGTTATGGGGGAAAGAATAGAGTGTTGGGTATGGTTTCATCACTGTCCAGTTTCTACATCTCCTTGGGCTACTGAATTTCCAGGATTCATGAATGCCTGGTGGTACCCTAATGAAGTAGGCTCCCCACATCTCATAAGGTAAGTCAAAGGAGAAGGTTATGTCATGTTTCATCCTTAAAAATACATATATTTCTCCTGGATCCATGAGAATGATGCATAAGAATGCCTTAGTTATAGAGTTGGTACGCCTAGCTCAGCACAGCATATGGTTTACAAGAAAACGCTGGAAGAAAGGAAAGAAAAAAAGAAGGGAGGGAGGGAAGAAGGAATGAAAAGAAAATGGATGGATGGATCTGAGGTGATAGGCTTGTTTGTGAGATCAACCTGACACATAAAACTTTTTAGAAATAAATTTTACAATAGGTAACCAGAAGCTTAAAAAAATATATATTTATATTCTTGGACCAAGTAATTCTACTCCCCAGATTCTAAGAATTCCTGAAGAAATTATGGTAAGAAATTTTTTTTTAATCTTAAGTACCCAAGAGATAGTTAGGTCAAAGTCACTACACTGTTATCATTAGGAAAAACTGGAAGCAACAGGAATGTTCAATGATATGAGTTGGTGAAATGCAAGGCAGCCCATTCACAGGCTTGGGGGGGAGGAGGAAATGACCACTGGTGAGCTCTCTGCCCAGGATGGCACTGAGTCTGTTTTTAGGCATAGTCTTGGTTAAGACTAAACAGAGTTCTGTGGGTTTGGGACCACGATGGTTTTATAATCAAGGAAGAAGCATCACATAGCAGGCTCAGAAACTAAAAGTCTGGGTTCAAATCCTGTCTTTGAACCTTAGCAGCTGAGTGACTTTGAGCAAGTCCATATTAGGTTTTTGTGGCTGCTATAACAAATTACCACAAACTGGATGCCTTAATACAACTGAAATTCATTTTCTCACAATTCCGGAGGCCAGAAGTCTGGAATCAAGGTGCTGTGCTCTCTCCATAGACTCTAGGGAGCACCTACGCCTTGCCTCCCCCAACTTTTAGTGGCACCTAGTACTCCTTGGTGCTCCTTGGCTTGTGGTCGCATCACTCCCAGGTCTGCCTTCCTTTCACATGTCTGGCAGCTCTTCTGTCTGTATCTTCTCCTCTTATGAGAACATCGACCAATGGACTTAGCACCTGCCCAGATAATACAGGACAATCTCCTCCTATAAAGATCATTAACTTACCAACATCTGCAGAAACTCTTTCTCCAAATAAAGGTGCATTTGCAGGTTCCAAGAACTAGAACATAGATACATTTTATTTTCTGGGGGTGGTGGTGGCACCATTTGACTCACTATACTCTCCCTAAGCTGAATTTTCCTCCCTTATAAAGTTGAGACCATCCCTGTCTTTATCTCCTGTATCACTGGGAAGATGAAATGAGATGATCCATGTCCAGTTTTGGCCATTCCCATGACTCTATGTAGAGTTTTGGCCATCCCCATAGAGTTTTGACCATCCCCATGACCTCCATGTAGAGTTCCAGTTTTCTAACTGCCAGAATGCAATATACCAGAAACAGAATGGCTTTTAAAAAGTGGAATTTAGTTTACAGTTCTAAGGCTGAGAAAACGTCCCTATTAAAACAAGTCTATAGAAATGTCCAATCAAAGGCATCCAGGGAAGGATACCTTGGTTCAAAAGAAGGCCAGTGAAGTTCAGGGTTTCTCTCTCAAGTGAGAATGCACATGGCAAACACAGTCAGGGCTTCTCCCTCAGCTGGAAGGGCACATGGAGAACATGGGATCATCTGCTAGCTTTCTCTCCTGGCTTCTGGTTTCATGAAGCTCCCTGGGAGGCATTTTCCTCCTTCATCTCTAAAGGTTGCTGGCTCATGGACTCTCTGCTTTGTGGTGCTACAGCATTCTCCACTCTCTCCGAATCTCTTTCTTTCTCCAAAATGTTTCCTCTTATAGGACTCCAGAAACTTA
The DNA here is from genome assembly GCA_004026745.1 of Myrmecophaga tridactyla. Taxonomy (NCBI): domain Eukaryota; kingdom Metazoa; phylum Chordata; class Mammalia; order Pilosa; family Myrmecophagidae; genus Myrmecophaga; species Myrmecophaga tridactyla. The sequence goes on along the minus strand of PVIY010031523.1, from coordinate 22,346 downwards.
TCAAGACCCACCCAAATGAGTGGAGACATGTCATCACCTAATCCAGCTTAACAAACACTCTTGATTAAGTCACATCTCCAGGGAGATCATCTGATTACAGTTTCAAACATACAATATTGAATAGGGATTATTCTGCCTTTATGAAATGGGATTTAGATAAAAAGATGGCTTTTCTAGGGGACATACATCCTTCCAAACGAGCACATCCATGTAGAGTTTTGGCCATCAACATGACCTCAATGTAGTTTTGACCATCCCCATGACCTCCATGTAGAGTTCTGGCCAAGCCCATTACCTCCATGTAGAGTTCTGGCCATCAACATGACCTCAATGTAGAGTTTTGGCTATCTCCATGACCTCCTTGCCACAGAGTAGGAAACTGGGACAAAAGAAGGGTTAAGTGTCAACCTGACGTCCCACAACATATTTGCAGCAGAGCCCAGATAAGAATATAATGACACATAGCAGTGTCTTAGAAGAAAATTATTTTCCCTCTTGGAATCAGAGGATGTGAAAGCTGAAAAAGACTTTGGAGGTCATGAAGAACAACAGTTCTCAAAGTACAGTAGAGAGGCGCTGCAAGATCAGAGCACATGTCCTAATAATGCAAAGATGTTATTTCACTTTCTGCTTTTATTCTCTCACAAGCAGACAGTGGTTTTCCAGAGGCCCCATGACATGTGGTATTGAAACAAACTGAATGCAGAAGCAGATGTAAGAATCTGGTTATCTTTTATTAAACCAGACATTAAAGAGATTTGCAGAAATATATAACCATGCCACTCTTTTCATTTTTTCCTTGGAAAATGTTAATTTTCATTAAAAACTCTTAAAGTTAACATGTGTTGGATTTATTGCTATTTTTACAAGAATTAATAAATATTAAATATGTCCACTTTAATCTCCAAAGGGTAAATATCAATAGATATGACCCACTCAAATAAACTTTGGGATACTCCACAATCTTTGAAAGTATAAAGTGGTCCTGAGGACAAAATGGTTGAGAAGCACTGACACAGGCCAAGGTTGGCAACTCCCCAGGATGCTTCCTACCACCTCCTCATCTTCCTACCATGCAGACATGATGGAGTTAACCCTTCTCTCCCACTAGGTCAAGTCTCAAACTCAAAATCCTTCCCACGTAGCACTTCTAGTAGCCAGGACTCTTTCTGTTGCCAGTGAAACTACTTAAGTGAAAAAGAAGAATTTATAGAAAAGATATGGGAAAGTTCACAGAATTGAAGGAAACATTTTAGAGACTGGAGTAGCAGTTCAGGGACTCCAAGTATATTTTTCTTTCTTTCTCTCTCTCTCATCTCTGCATTTATCAGGACTCTCCATACAATAGGAAACACGTCCACTAGCATCTCTGGAGTGAGGGCTTTACCTCTCCAGGACTAGAGTGGCTCTTCTGATGGCCTCATTTGTTCTACTCCATGCCACATAGAAAGTAGTTTGACTTGAACCAAATGCCTGTGGCCAATGGGCTGTGACTCTTCGAATGGTGGCACCGCAGAGCTGAAGTGAGGGAGAGGTGAGATCCCAAATGAAGATGGCTGTCCTTAAGAGAAGGGAAAAGCATTCTGGGTCAACTCAGACCACAAATGCCCACCTCTGTGCTCAGGCAGCCCCAACCAGTGGGTCAGGGCCAGCTACAGAAACGATACCCAGTGGTCATTTCTATTCAAGGTCCGCCTCCTCCCTCCACCCTCATTTCACAGATGAAGACACCGAGTGTCTTCTATTTCCACAAAGCTCTTCTGGACTACTCTCCCCTCTCCACTGCCCCATACAACTACCACAACACAAATAGAATAAACCACTTGTGGTAAGCTGGGCCATCCCTTGGCATACAGAACCTAGGACACTTCACTTATACAAATAACTTGCTTAGCTAGCCCCCATTCTCCAAAAATGTTTCTACCACCCCATCAAGTAAAATAAAAAGTAATATTGAATGTTGAATTAAGGGCATGCAAAAAGGACTAACCATTTATAAGTAACCATTCTCTATCAGTGAGAGGGCAGGTAGAAACTCATAGGTGAGAACTTATTCATTCCATTGTCAGTGCCCTATTTTTATGGGAAACCAGAGAAGAGTTGTAGTACATGGTTCTAGAAATAAGTGGGAACACTCATGTTTCCCTCTTTGTGTATCTTGCTGGGAAGCTCAGAACCCTCCTTTACCTAGTTCACGGGCACTCTGACACATGTTACGAACTAGCCTCAGTCTTTTTTCCTCCTCTTATGGTACCTTCTCTTGGTCTCCTTACTTTTTTTTTTTCTCATTTTTTTATGCTCTTGTTGAACACTAATCGCTTGTTTTTAACAATGCAAAGACAAAAAGAATGTTCCTTCATTTTCTCATCACATGTTGTCACTGGAACTAGGTATATCGTGACAAAATTAAGCTGTCTGATTATATAGCAAAAAGAAAATACTGTTTATTTAATGCAGTTTCCATCTTCCCAAGAAGGCTGCATTGGTACTTGCAAGGAAGCTGAGGCTGGCATGTCTCCTGTCTCCCTATCTGTGGCTATGCTGGAGAACATCCTGCAAAGCAGCTTTGTCCAGGAGTCACTGCAGGGTACAACCTGATGCCAAGACTGCTTGGGACAGCAGAGCCATAAAACCTGCTGGCCTGCTCTTCCCTTGCCCCTTCCCTTATGTTGAAGCACTCTAAAAATCAGAATAAAATACAAAATAAGCTAACAGATGCCCTTAATGAAAAGACCCTCTATTACTGCTTGAATCCATCTTGACATAAGAAACTACCAAAAGCAAGGGGTAGGTTGGGAGGGGCGGCAACAGGGGGCTGTGTCAGCAGCAAAAACAGAAGGAAGAAGAAAGCCTGCAGGAAGTTTCCAGGCAGTCGGAAGTCAGAGGAGCTCCAGAGGCTGGGGTGTCTTGTGGTGGCTGGTGAGGGGTGTGAGAAAGTGCAACTGGCCATGACTCTCAAAGCTGCTCAGAGGATGGTGGCTTCCTCAAGAGTATACGGTATCTAATGCATGGTGGGGGGGTCAGCATTAGACCTGGAGCTTCACATAAAATAGAGGCACAATATTTGTAGAAGGAGCGAAAAAAGGGTGATAAAAGTCATCTCTGATTGTGCAAACTGCTGGGCACCAAGCACTGTGTTAAGTGTTTGTTCTAGTTTGCTAGCTGCCGGAATGCAATATACCAGAAACAGAATAGCTTTTAAAAAGGGGAATTTAATAAATTGCTAGTTTACCATTCTAAGGCTGAGAAAATGTCCCAATTAAAGCAAGTCTATAGAAATGTCCAATCAAAGGCATCCAGGGAGAGATACCTTGGTTCAAGAAGGTCGATGAAATTCAGGGTTTCTCTCTCAAGTGAGAAGGCACATGGCAAACACAGTCAGGGTTTCTCTCTCAGCTGGAAGGGCACATGGGGAACACAGCATCATCTACTAGCTTTCTCTCCTGGCTTCCGGTTTCATGTTGCGTCCTGGGAGGCATTTTCCTTCTTCTTCTCCAAAGGTTGCTGGCTGGTGGACTCTGCTTCTTGTGGCTATGTCATTCTGCTCTGCTGTCTCTGAATCTCCCATTCTCCAAAGTGTTTCCTCTTTTATAGGACTCGAGAAACTTCTCAAGACCCACCCAAATAGGTGGAGACATGTTGTCACCTAATCCAGTTTAACAACCACTCTTGACTAAATCACATCGTCTAGGGAGATGATCTGATTACAGTTTCAAACATACAGTATTGAATAGGGATTATTCTACCTTTATGAAATGGGATTTTGATTAAAACATAGCTTTCTAGGGGACATACATCATTTCAAACCAGCACAGTGTTTTATAAGCACTGTTCATCATTTCATGGGTGTTATCGGCTCCATCATAGAGTTGAGGCATTTGGACCTTGGTGAGGCTGACTCTGGCCATAGACACTCAACTAAAAAGATGTAGAGCAGAGATTCAAGCCCAGGTGTGAATTGGGGCCATGCCCTAACCTTGGTACAATGCTGCCATCTCTTTGATGGAGCCTTCTCCAATCACCCAGACGTCTTCTGTGTTCATTCATTTATTTGTTTCTTCATTCCTTCATCTAACAACTCCACGTGGATTCAGGTACTGCAGGAAGATTCATGGAGGTGGACTTTTCCTGAGAGGGGATGGTGCATTAATGCAACAAATATCTGTAAAACACCTAGATGGGCCAGGCTCTATACTGAATGCTCAGCCCCCAGAGATGCAAGGGGAAGCAAGCCTCCACTGTGGCTCTTGAAGAACTCTAAAGGGAAAGAAAGGGGGATGAGCTACATCTGGAAAATGGTGCACACATACAAAACCTCACCAGATCATTTTCACTGCTCCGCAGAAACCATCTTTTTGAGGGTACAAGAAAATAGTGTGTAATATTTATTCAGTGCTTACAGAGTTGGGATTTCAGCCCCAAGGGCGATAAGATGATTTGGATGCAAGTCAAGAGGGAACTGGATGGAAATGCTTGCCCAGGTCCAGGGATTTCTGCCATCTCACCAGGGGGCTTCACCTGTGGGGGGCCTACATCCCCCAATTCCCCAAACTGAGTGACTTTGACCTGCCCTACTAACTAACATCGAGGCATGCCGATAACATGAATAACTTACCAATATTGATGTCATTAGTGGGCGCAGCGTGCTAAAGACTGTCCTTTCTAGCGTCTTCTGGAACAAGGAGGGGCATGAATGAGTGAAAGCAGAATGTCATTCTTATGAATCGTTGCTAAAATTATTTCAATGGGAATTCACGTGTTTCCACAGAACACACTCCGAGCTGCAAGTTATCTCAGAGATGATAGACTCCAACTACTTTTTTTCATCAACTGAGGCTTTTTCATTGCCAGTGACCAGCGCCCCTCGGAGAATAGCCAACTCATGACCAAGGCTCGCTGGAGATTTAATCTACAGATTATAAAGGAATGGGGGTGATCCACAACAGGGGGTTGTGGCAAAGCCTGGCAAGAGCCTCACTAAGCCCATTTCCCTCTTCTTCCTGGACATCCTGCAGTGAGGTGTGGCCTCATGATTGAATGCTTTGCCAATGTGATGAGGGCAGAAGGGAGGTACGTGTGCTGCTTCCAGGCCAGGACCCAGAGTCCTCAGGCTTCATCTCCCTGCTCTTTGGGGAGGATGGGAGAAGGCGCATGGATGGTGAAGCCACTGAGCAGAAGTCTGGGTCCCTGAAGGACTCACGATGGGCATGACCCAAGCTATAAATAAATCCTTACCATATTAAAGATTAAATGTTAAATCACTGAAATTTTAGGGTTATTTGTTACATCAATTAGCTTCGCCTGAGTGGCACAAGGAACAAAGATCAAGTTCTGTTTCTGACCTTAGCAGAGAAGGGCAAGCAACAGGCAGCTGTCCGGTGATATCCCAGGAGCTGCAGAGTGGGATTAGCCAAGAAACCTCAGACAGGACAAAAAAAAGTTCGCAGAATCCCTGAGGGCTTAAAAGAACATGGACTACAGATAAAGAAGGTGGGGGAGCATCAGGAAAAGATAAGATCAAGCTGAAAGGGGAGATGTGTGCAGACAGGAACAAGGGACAGATGGAAGTTCACTTAACCCAGGACACCCCGCAGGCACCCCTCCCTCCCTCCCCTCAGTCCCCTGGGACAGAGGTTTCTAGCCAAGACCACGATGGTGAACACTGACCCGGAAGGCAGGAAACTCGGCTTTATAAGGTCCCCATTTACAAAGATTCTGTTTTAAGAGATCTCGGCAATGTACGGGCAGCAGCTTCCCAGGTGATACCTAACATGCTGCCCGAGCTGAGACTCACTGCTCTACAGTGACCTTAAACTATAAAGGAGAAAATAAATGTTCTGTAGCTAATGGGAAAGTCTGACAATCACAGAAACACGTCCAGTTCAACATTTCAGGAAATGAGCAGCAGTGGCAGGGCAGCCTGTGACCAGCTGGCTTTCACCTTCCCTTTCCTTGTACCCTGCAAGTCCTTACACACCAACTCCAGTTTATTTCAGGTGCACACAATTCCTGAGTTTCTCACATCAGTTTTTATCCCTTTGTTGATTTTTTAAAAACTATATTTCCCTTGAATCTTGCTTCAGTTACACCCCTCTTCTTCTCCTGTTATTCCCACTGTACCACCAGCTGATAAACACTCATAGTTGTCAGACACATAACTCAGCTGCTGGAGAGAAAGGACGACTCCTTGCTCTGCGTTCCCACTGTCCCTGTGAAATGCCACCATTTGCCTGGTGAATGCCTGCGAGAAGCGGGCCAAGCTCTGATTTCAAACGATCGCATCTCAGATACTGTCTCTAGCATTCAATCCTCAACCATCGCCAGGAGTTAGATACTGTTATTCTCCCTTTTGTAGATGAGAAAACCGAGATCTGCTGAGTCAAGTTGCCCAAGGCCCACACCGTGCAATGAGTAACTGGTAGAGCTCAGACTGAATCCCAAGTCCATCTCACCCAGGGGTCAGTGACCGCTACCGGGGGCTGCAGTTATCAGGTGCAATCACCTGGCTCCTGGATCCTCTCCTGGATGGACAGGTATGGTCCAGCAGCGCTGTTTCCTCAGTCTCTTTTGCAAATCTTGACATTCAGCAATTGCTCGAGATATTGAATGTGTGAATGAATGAAACCTTTCTAAAGTTATTTTTCATAGGACTAGGTAGGGTATGCAAGGTAATGATGTTAAGGCACATGAATGAAAATAGGATATCGGTCAAAATCTCAGCTTCTAATAATAAAGAGCACTAATATTCAAAATACCACCTTCAAGAAAAATGTGGCTGAAACCTAATTTATAGAATAGTTTACAGAAATAGCTCCTTAATGGACACCAAGTACCAAAAGACAGCCAGTCACTTAATTGTAGCTGGGTTGTATTATCCTTTGGGTTTCTTGGGAATATTCTGCTCTCTATACATATATATACACTGGTATTTGTTCTACATGCCTATGAGTTGGGGCAGAAGGTAAGGCTCGTGTATTTCTAGGAAAGGAGGAAGGGGTGTCTGTGAGGTACCTGCTATGTGCCCGAGCCTGTGCTACACCTTGTCTTATTCAGTCCCCAGAGCAACTCTCTGAGGTTGCAATTGGTCACTTCATTTTACAAAAAAGGCCCAGAGAGGTCAAGCTCCTTCTCTAAGGTTGCACAGCTAGCAGATGGTGGAATCAGGTTTTGAACCCAAGTCTCTCTGATTCCAAAGCACATAGCCTTTGCTTATAGAATATATTTCTAAAACAAATGTTTCAGACTGCCCTGAACTCTGCCTTCTAAAGAAGAAGTCCTCCAGATTGTGCCCTGCCCCCACCCAAGGAACACGGTCAGTCTGATAGCTGAACAACCTACCCTTAAATATCTTCATACAATACTAAGAATAACTGTTATCACTATACATATATATATTTTTTTAACATGGGCAGGCACCGGGAATCGAACCCGGGTCCTCAGGCATAGCAGGCAAGCATTCTTGCCTGCTGAGCCACCGTGGCCCTATACATATTTTTAATAAGGACCTAGGAAGTAAATTAAATGTAAGTGGTATTGTGATATCTTTAAAGCCCAGAGGGAAAAGGAGAAGATATCGGAAAGAAAGAATTCCTCCTTTTCATTATGGAAAAATACTTTTTTTCCAGGAAGACACAGGCTTATAAATTAAGGATACTGGAGAAAGCATAATAGCTATAATATATTTATGGCACTTGCCAATTGTGAGACACAAACCATGTGGTGCCCACGCCATGAACCACAGTTTATGGAGGTGCTAGACTGAGATTTATATAAATATATATACCTACAAGTGATCTCTGACAAACTACTGCAATCACAGAGACTAATAAGATGCGGGAGCCGGCAACAGTAAATCCCAAATAACAAAGGGATCCGTCCTGGCACAGTCCTAATCAATGGTCCTGACAGCTGCCACACTTTCCAAAATGTGCTCGGGGTTTCAGTTCGAGAATGGAGGGGGATGTACTTATCCTTTGCCTAGGACCAAATTAATATTAATGCAGCTTTGTGGCTCCTGTTTAAACAGCTGTTTATTCTCTTCCCCAAGAAGTTATCTACTGTACTTTTTGGAGGAAGCCTTCTTGGCTTCCTTGGACACTGCTTGTATAATTGAGTTGGGGAATAACCCGAAACCCTGCCTGGAAGACGCAAACAAGCAGAGACCAGCGGAAATTTATAGCATAACCCAAGCTTGCAGAATCGCAAAACTCGGGTGTTTTCTTTTGCATAGTCAGAGCTTCACGTTCAACTCAAGGGTCAAGAATTTGAAACTGGCTGGCTTCCTAGGACAAATATGGTGGTCTGAAATCCTAAACATCTGGCGGTATTTCTCAAAGATGCATTATGATTTAAGAGCCTGGGGTAGAGTGATAGTTCCTAAGGCCTTTTCTAAAACAATAATGTCTTTTTTAAAAAGGAAGGGAAGAAGAAAAAATCAATAAATAAAAAAGGAAGGAAAGAAGAACAAACAAACAAAAAACCTGCAGATTTTGCAACATAAACTGTTTTTGTTTGTTTGTTTTATAGAGATGGCCACTGGCAAATAAAATTTCTTGGGAGAAGAGAGAAAGTAATTTAGAAAGAGCTATATACCTGTCATGCTCAGATTATTACTAAAATTCTCTCTGTTTTACGTATATGCACATAATCTTCAAGTCTATTAGGCAAATCACAGTGGGCCCAAAGTCTTACTGGTGGGGTCTAAAAGATATATATCAATCTTCAAACACTAACAATTTTAAATTAGGACAAGGAGGAATATTGTTAGTAAGAATGAGAAGCAAGAGGGAGGCATTGCAACTTTGCAGAATAACAATACGAATAAATTGAAATCGTTGTTTTCAGAACAGTCATTTTATAAAATGTACAGTAATGCTTTTATATGTAAATTATCTAAACTCAGAAAAACCTTTCACTTTAAATTGAATTGAGACCAGCTCAGAGTAGAACACTTTGGAGAAAACGTGCTTAAAATGAATAAAACAGCGAAGTGAAACAAATAATATTTTGCAGAAAAATACTGCAAATAGGTGTTGTTCCCCCCTTTTTTTGTTTGTTTATCAGTTTATTTTGTTTTTGATTGATGTGTGTTATAATAAGAGAAACAGATCAGAAAAAAAAAAAAAAAAAAAAACACCCAGGCTACAAATTCATTCTTAACTTGCTGCTGCTTAACACCAAGTGATATTTTCCATTTGGTAAATTATAAATGTTACTGATATGTTCATAGGAGGTTAATTATATATGAAAATATTATGAGCCAGAATAAAATAGGACAAACTAACAGATTTGAATAAAGAGGCTTATTTCAATATACTCTTTCGATGTGTCTGGGGCTCCCATTCCTTTTTTAGAATCTTATTTAAAATTCCTCTCCCCCTTTTAATTAACAAGGTTCACATCTCCCAATTGTTGGCATTTCATCTTCACACTCTTCCTGGGTTACTCTTACAGAATTCTTAAACTTTTTCAGTGGTTATGTGACTGTCTCCCCAGTGAGACTTTGGACTCCTTCGGACTCCTTTAAGGCAAACCTGGCATTTAAAAATTTTTGTTCTTTCTCTGATTTGACACCACCTGATTGAAGATTTAGCAATCAGTGGTTACACAAAATTGAATGAGTAGGTGAGCATGGCTGAACGCAGACAAAAGGCAGTGAGCTGGGATTTTTAACCAGGTGACAGAGTCTTGGAATCTTAATCACTCCCTTTTGGCTCCTCTGGAATTAAATTCCTAATACTGTTTGTCCATTCACCCCTCGATGCTGCTGCATTTCATAGAGCCTGCTATCTTATGGTTAAAAAAAAAAAAATACTGAAAGAATGAACAAAGTGTTGGCTCCATTTTCCGTCTTTTTTTTCCCCAGAAGAGCCTCAGGTGCTCCTTTCCCCAGATCAGGGACTGACAGGCCGGCCCCTCCCCCATTCTTCAGCCTGTCTCCTTGGACCTAAAGTTTGTTTTATTCACTTTTCCTTGATCTGAATCAGGAGAACAGGTCCCGGCTTATATTAACGGCACAATAAATATTTGTCATCTAAATGAATTCTTCTTTAGAAAATATTGCCTTGGGAAAACTACGAATCTTAGACTATATATTTTTCTCATTATGAGAATCGAGAGGGGTACACAATGTATCAATATATTGATTTATTAATAAACATGCTTTTCTGACAGGCTAATTCATTTTTGTTACGTTATGTTTTACATCCAAGTATGGAAAACAGGTGGGATCTTCATAATTAGCTATAAAGTTAGACTACAGCTTCAAAGTTAACAAACAAAGCATCAAATTAATTCAACTCCAAATACTCTAAAAACCCAATGATAACCTTGGGCCAGTCTTTCTTTCTCTTCTCTCTCTCTCTCTCTCTTTCTCGGCCCCACAATAATTCTTTTATGATGGTATCCAGTGAGAATCCCTCATGGAGTTTCTCTTAACATGAAAATACATATGGCCTCTATGGTACAACAGCTGCATAACTACATAATTGTTTACAAACGTGCAAAATAAGTACCCAAACCAATAAAAAATAATAACTTGGGCATCCATAAAAAAGAGATACTATAAACATGCAATGGCCCATACTCTCTCTATAAATAACTGTTGAGGCAAAAAAATACAACCGCCAAATCCCCTTATTTCAAATCCCCTTCCATAAAGCAGATAACATTTACAGTCTGGCAGGCTAATACCATTGTGCATTCCCAAGCAAAAATGCTTTTTTATTAGCATTTATCATTTAGGCAACATTAAAGCAACTGCAGTAAAAGTGAATCCATTTGCAATAAGACATGTGACATTGAGTCCACCATGTTCAAACCAGTTCACAGCTTTTCCCACCATAACCAAAGAAGTGGGAAGGACAGAGAGGGAAATATAAATATAAAATGATGGTGAGAAGAAAGGAAAAGAACTGTGCGGAATCTTCCTAAATAAAATCACACCGACCATTCATCCTGATTCTCCACTAGATCCACGAGAGTCCAACCCAAAGCAAGTCTACATTGTCGTCTCCAAACAAGCAGCGAAGACTCACACTTCAGCGCCCATGCCAGGAATACCTTTCTCCTCTGCCCTCCCTCCCACGCCACTCTGCCAGTCTGTCTGGACAACTCCTATTCAATCATCAAAACTCAGGGCAATTATCCCTTTCCCCAGCCCATCTTTAGAGAGAGTACATCATGCCATTTATATAGGCCCTCCGAACTCTCCACTCTATCCATCCGTGCACTTAATTCATATGTGCTGTGCATCTACCAAGACAAGCACTGTTCAAAAAGTACTACAGAGGGTGATGCAGTGGTGACTTAGTGGCAGAGTTCTCACCTGCCATGCCAGAGACCCAGCGCGATTCCTGGCGCCTACCCATGTAAAAACAAAGAAAGTTCTATAGATACAGCAATGAACAAGACAGACAAGAAGTTTATAGTCTATAAATACATAAATAAATATGTAGTTTAATATCAAGTAGATTATATTATTTTAATTATATTTTTCAGATTGTATACTTATTGAGTTACGATGTTGTTGACCACAGTTGACTATTAACCCTATATTTACAGGGTTTCTCAACTTAGTGATATCTATTGAATTGTTTTAAAATAAATTCAATTAAAACAAAACAAAACACACATTTATTATTGCCATAGTCTGCGTGGGGCATTAGACACAGGTAGGCCTGGAAAGAGAAACAAGATTTATAAAAAACAACTTCTGTCCCCAACGAGCTTTAATGCCTTGATTATGTGATTAGGCTGCTTACCCTTTGAAAAGTTTCAGAGCAAATGTTACTTCCTGTCATCCTCACAGTAATTTTTGAGGTTATTCACACCATTTTATAACCAAGAACATCAAGACATTCTCTGTTCTCGATCTTGGGCAAAAGGGTAGGATAGATCCCCTCTGTGACGGTTTGAAACTCTCATGTGCACCAGAAAAGCTGGGTTCTTCAATCCTTAATATTGTAGGGTGGAAACCTTTGACGGGATTGTTTCCATGGAGATGTGACACACCTGGTTGTGGGTGTGGCCTTTTGATTAGATAGAGATGTGACTCTGCCCACTCTAGTTGACTAATTCTAGTTAGTTTACTAGAGCCTTTTAAAAGAGGAAACATTTTGGAGAAAGCTCAGAGTTGGCAAAGACACAGACATTTGCAGGTGCTTAGAGTGCCAACAGAGAGAGCAGACATCTAGACATGGACGTTTGGAGATGTAAAGTTCAGCAAAGTTTGTCGTGTGCTTCCCATGAGATGCTAAGAAAGCCAGAACCTAGAGTTGTGTCCTGGAGCAGCTAAGTGAAGGCCCACAGACACTTAGAGAGGAACCCACTGGCATCAGAAGCTGGAAGCAACAGAAGCAGGAATAAGGACCAGCAGATGCCTGCCATGTGCCTTCCCATGTGACAGATACCACCTTTCTTGAGTCAGGGTCTTTCTCTGGATGCATAGTTTGGGCATTAGAACTGTAAACTTGTAACTTAATGAACCCCCTTTTTAAAAGCTATGCCATCGCTGGTACATTACATGCTGGTAGCATTTAGCAAACTAAAACAACCTCTGAAACCAAAAACATGAAAATAAACAGGAAGCCATGGAAATGAAAGAGCACCTGGCCAAGAAAAAGGCTGCAATCAAGAAGGGCAGTGGGGGTCAGGAAGGTAAACTGAGGCTGAGGCAAGAAGATGCTGGGCTGTGTTGATCCAGCAGGTCAAGGAAAGTCCTGTAGTTGATAAGGAACAGCTTTCCTCCAGCTCCACAGCTCTAAGAAAATCCCCCTGGAGGTACTCCCTTGGACTCTGGCCTCAGCTCAGGGAAGGACTAGCTTACAGAGATGAGGGTTACCACGGGGCAACAAGCGCTTGCCCAGGAATGGGCGGACACTGGTGTGGAGAGGTGCCCAGATGGGACGGTAGCGCCCTCCCACTGGGCCCTAGAGTAGCCGACTCCTCGTCCTCCACGTCATTCCTAGATTGGTGCCTTGCACATGGACGGCTGTCGGGGCAGGTTTGTTGAATGAATGAGAGATGACCTAGTATCTGTTGAGCATAGCGGTGTGGGAAGGACACATTCTAGAACAGGCCCAACAAAAGTTCTTTGGGTTCATTCACTCTCCCAAATTTTGTCTGCTTTTTCCCATTTCCCTTTCCCATTCCAGCAAATACAATCTCACGGAAACAAAAACGGGACGTGTGCTCACACACGTGCCACATACCCCTTCTAGGGGGTGGGACAGCCAGGACAACAGGCAGGTTTTGGGAGACCCAGTCGATGGGTCCTTCCATCAGATCACCTGGGATTCAAGTCAGGGCCCTGTGGGAGCGCCTGCTTCCCCAGGGAGACCGAGGGCGAAGCTTGGCAGGTCTGGCTACCAGGAACTGTCTGTTCCAGCTCACACTATGCCCTGTCAAGAAGCTCTGGGGGCTGAGGCTGGCTATTTTTCCCTCCCTTTCTAAGGGGGCTCCCTCTTGAGACCTCCAGATATTACATAAATGTCAAACTTCTTGTGGAAGTTTTCAGACATGCCTCAAATAGAGAAACTAGTTTAATGAACCCATAGCCTACCAACACTTACCAACATTTTTCCAATCTTGATTTATTTACCTGCCCTCGACTCTTTTTTTCTAGACTATTTTTAAGTAAATTCCGACATCACATCATTGCACTTGTAAATTTTTCAGTGCACATTTCTAAAATAAAATGAATTTTAAACATAGCCACAACACTATTATCATGCTGAACAAATTAGCGATAACTTCTCGACACCCACTATTACCTAGTCCATATTCAAATTACCCACATTGTCTCAAAAAAGTATTTTAATATAGGTTTGTTTAAATCCAATTCCAAACAAGCTTCACACATTGCATTTGAGTGCTATGTCTCTTACATCTTTGTTTTTTTTTTGTTTCTTTTCTTTGGTGTGGGAAGGCACTGGGAATCGAACCCTGGGTCTCTGGCATCGCAAGCGAGAATTCTGCCACTGAGCCACCGTGGCACCACCCAGAATCTATATAATATTTTGAAGTCAAACGAACATTGGTGTGGCATTCAGGGAACTTTCTCACTTAGGAAGTCACGATGGACTCACCATCAACTAAGACACAGGGACCAAGAGCTCAGGTACCCCAAGGTTGGAAGGGAATTCAGGCTTCTTCACGGAGCCAGCCCCGGTCCTGGTGACTTAATGCTCAGGAGGACAGATGCCAAAAGAGATACTCTTTCCCCTTCTGAGTGAGCTTTGTTCTGAATTTGGAGTCATTGAAATAATGTGTGCGCAGAGGGTACTGCAAGATAGGTTTATGGAAAAATTGTACCAATCGCCATGCGTTTGGAAGAGGGAGTGTGTGTGGTAGGCTTTGAGGAGGCCCTTGTGGGCTCAGTCTCTAATGGTGATCAATATTCATAGTCCAGCACTGACACAGGAAGTGGAGGGAACATTTAAATTCAAACTGTGCCAGGCCCCCTTATGGAAGGGTCTTTCATTTGGTCTGTTCGTCTCAAACACATTTATCAGGCGACGTTATGTAAGGATGGCATGATAAAAACACTTTTTTTTAGTGTTAAGGTTTATCATTCCGTCATCTGTTCACACTTTAATCACAGAGATCTTTGGGGCTGGTCTTTCAAACTATTATTTCTGAACAGCTGCATGCACTACAATTGATGGTCTTCTTAGTTGATGGATTCACAAGAAATGTTAAATATTCAACAAAGCTCCGAATGACTGCAGACACCTCATCTCACAATTTTCCTCCAAAGCATGTATAACGGCTTGATATGAGCATCTTGCTCCTATTTGTTGAAGCAATTATTCAGTCAGGCTAGTACTGAAATAAGCCACAGAAATGATAAATTTCTTCAAAAGGGATAGTGATATTTCTTTAAATGTATACACAGCTACCTTGCTTTGAGTATCACAAGTGATTTGCAAGGAACGCAATTGAAGGTTTCATGATATATTTGTGTTTTCTACCATACAAAGGCCAGACTGGCAGGGACAAAGCCGAGCACTCAGAATCTCTGGCCTAATTTAGCCAACTGGCATTTAAAAACTCAATTGAAATATCTCCCTGTGCATTCTGGCCTGAACCCTCCACTTTTTAGAGTTCCTGTCAAATGGACATGAGGTCCTGTATCTTCCCCTTGACAAACAGATAAGCCACGTGTGCTCCAGATGCCAGTAGACGAACAAGTAGAAAATGAAACTGCGCGGGGGGTGAGAAGTACAGTGCCTGGGGCTCCCCTGTCTTCAGTCCCACAGAGAGACGGGCACACACGCCCTTCTCCCAGGGCTGGGCAACTCGGCAGAGCAACTGTTGACAAGGATGGGTGTGGGGTGCCAGGTGTGAGTTAGGGGGACAGACGCAGAAGCTAGCGGCACCACCCCATTTCTGGAACGTGCTGCTTCCCAAAACAAGCCTCTCCGCAGATAATGGTCTGAGCGATCTGGTGACTCCTAAGGCCATGCAGAAACGAGTCCTCAGTAGCCCCCAGTGCATGGGCCACTGGGTGACATGGGGAGCGGAGGGCAATTAGGTGTGGGTGAAATATCTGCTCTCAGGGCTCTGGGATGGGAGGGGGAGGACGAGCAGGTGCACTACGCAGCCCCAAACAAGCCACGTGCCCTGGGCCCGCCAGCAAAAAAACACACCATGGCTTTGGAACAAGAAGCCAGATGCAAAGCCAATTCAGGAAGAACCGAGAAGATGCAGCGGCCACCGGAGTCTCTATCAGGCACGCGGGGCTGTGCAGAGCGGTTAGAACCCCGGAGACAGGTGACAGCCTGTCTGGCTGAGGCCAGGTCCGGTTACTTCCCACGAGCCCCTGAACTGGACTGGCCCAGAGTGTGTGGGCTTTCCTTCAGCCAGATAACGCCAGGCAGCTCCTCTCTATGATCACTGCTTAACTTAAATGAGTTAATCTCGTTTTCCGGATGAATTGTTATTTTGTCTCCCGCAGGCTGTGATTACGGGATAAAAGCATCGTGGTAACAGGAGGGCTCGGCGCTTTTCCTGGCATCGGCTGCCAGGCACCAAGAAACAGCCAGTCTCACTTGCCTTTTTTATTATTATTATTATTTTTCCTTCCCTCCCCGACTTTAATGGAGTAATAGAGTGGGGAGAATAGAAGGGAAGCATGGGATGGCAGGGCGATAAACGATAAACCTTTCCAATGAATTATGGAACTTCATAAGAGGTCAGAGGGCTGATTTATCTTCAGGGTTTTGAAACACAGTTTATGATCCTGACAAAATTTAAAGCACTTCTTTGGCAAAATGGACGTGTAAACGACCCTGTTTCCAACTCTCCTTTTTTTTTTTTTTTCTGAATTGCTCTTGAAAAATATCAATTGGAAAACAGGTACACACTGAAGAAAGCGCTTTGCTGGATGCTGTGACTTTTCTTTAAGGTCTACACTCAGTTTGCCTCTCAAGGGGCTGGATACCTCTGTGCCCGACTGTAACCACTGTGTATCTATTGATTTTATTTATTCACTTATTCATGTTGGAGTGTGGACGATAATAAACGCCTTGGAGGCACAGATCTTGACGCGTTTCCCAGTTTTCTGCCTTTACTCACTGTGAAGTTTTGAGCAAACCCCTTAACTTCTCCTAGCCCATTTTTTCCATGTGTAAAGGGGTAATAATTAAACAGAACTTTCAGGGCAGTTGCAGGATTATGCAATAAAGTATGTAAGCAGGAGGCAAACGTTTACTAGAGAACCCCTCTATCAAAAAAGCTCTTTATTTCCAACGATAGTTACTGAATCAATGAATGATATCAAGAGACTATTGCAGAGAGGGAAAAAAAAACCACGAAAACAAACAGAAGAGACACTGTAGGTGAGGTTGTTAGATCTAGCAGATAAAAAATATGATTTTATCTAAATTTCAGATAAGTAACAAATAATTTTGTAGTAGAAGTTTAGCCCAAATAACATTTTTTGTAGAAATATGTTCCAGATAGTCCATAGGCTATACTTATACTAAGGAAGGATCTGCTGTTTTATCTAAAGTTCAAATTTAACTGGGCACCCTGGGCTATAGGATTGTGGTCAGAAGACCAGATCAAGTCTTATTAATTAGCTATGTGACTTGGGGACAGATACATCTATTCTCTGAGCCCCGGTTTCATCTTTGAAATGGGACTAGTTGTAAAAAAAAAAAAGCCTGCCTAATTCACGTGGCTGTTGTGAGACTCAAATAAAATAATGGATGCTACCATCCTTTGCAAATTCTGAAGTCCCATACATTTGTTTAAGTGTTTGTGTGTTTGTTGTTCAGGAGAATTCACCTTACTGTTCATCTCAGCCATGCCTTTCATTCCTTGGAGGGGGAAGGGGGAGGGAAAATTCTTTGCCTAGGTCTCACTGCGCAGTTAGTGAGAGAGGGTCCTCTCTACTACAGGACAGAAGCCAGGGTTCCATCTAATCCAGCCTGCACACCTTGGCACCACCCAGCCTGCCGCAGCACCTGGCAAGGAAGGTCTCCTCTTGGTCCACATTGTCCCTAAGGATGGCCTGGGGCCACTGAAAACTGAAGTGGAAGGGGCCCGATGAAAGGGGGTTCAGAATCCCACACAGCAGCTGCTGAGAACCAACCATGTCTGGGTTTATTATTCGTCCCTGCTCTTGGAGATGCCAACTGGAATCTGGAGATATAAGAGACTTCAGGCTGGAAAATTTCTAGTTGCTCCAAGCATTGCCTTTGAGGCATCTGGGTGTAGAACCTGGCTCAACCACACCCTTGCTGTGTGACCTCAGGCAAGTTGCTTAACCTCTCTCAACCTCAGTTGACAAAACACGGATAATAATAAGACCTACTGGATAGGGTTGTTGGACACATTACATAAGGCACTGCATATAAAAAATTATCTCATTAGCCTCTTCCCTGGCACACAATAAGCAGAAAGTGACTATTAATCTCTCTTTAAAAAAAAATGTAGCTAAACACACTACTCAATAAAATTCAACCTAATCTAACTTTAACTTAGAGTGACTTTGTATTAACAAGCATTGCTCTCTTAACAGATATGGAGTTCATGTATTTGGGAATTTTACACAACTGTTGGATAAAAGTAGAGATGTTTGCTTGCTGATTAAGTCTGAATACTGCAGCTCCTTAAGATAGCTGAGGAATCCTTTTGTTCTCAAACGAGTAATATTCTGAATGGGGTCAGAGGGAGGTGGGGTAAAGGGAACTGGGAGGAGAAAAATAACCCCCTCAAAACTAAGAGTCTCCAGGGATCAGAATGCACACTGCAGAATCAGCTATGGCTTTCATGGTCCGGAGGATGTCACTTATGTTAACAATTTACTGGTAAAATGCTGTAAGTTTATTTTCTGTTTAAAATAGCCACTGGTCTACATGGAAGACGGTCTCTTGAGGCCTACTGGGTGACTCACTGAGTCACCTTCAAAATCAGTTTACATCCTACAGCAGTGGTGGGGGTGGTTGCCATGGAGACACTTCTGAGAAGGTGAGGGGCACATCACCCAAGTCTAAAGGGATTACTTAGGCTCAAGAACGTGTGGCCAAAAGGGCCTTTCCTCTCGGGTTGATTTCTATGCTTCCATAACTGGAAAAATATCTACTTCCAGGGAATATGGGACCAACTGCCAAACCAGAGAGGCAGTTATGGAGATGTGAAAGTCTCCAGTTCCTCCCCAGCAGCTTCTTTGCAGTGGAGAAATGAAAAGCTTGAGAAAGTGGACAGTTCGACCCCAGAGAAAGCCACAGAGAGCTGGAGATGTTGATGACAGAGAGAAGGAAACATGAGATGTCCCTGTGACTGGCTCAGGGTCCCTGGAAAAAGTGCCTCGTCTAAGAGCAGAGGGAGAAAATGCAGGACCTCTTCAGCCCAGTTTGAGGATTAAATAATAAAGGTGTGCAAGGATTGTGTGTGTGTGTGTGTGTGACAGAAACAAAGTTAAAGGCAACTGTCTTCAAACCATTGGCACTAATGGTGTGAAAAAAAAAAGAATACAGGGTTGAGGTTTTTTTTATTTTTTTTTTTTGAATTAGTACTTTTAGAAGTTATACATGTGTATCTAAGGTGTTTTCTTTGTTAATATCTCTATTAAACACAGAATCTGATAAAATGGAAATGTTTTAATTAAAAGATACATCTTTATAAATAAGCTGTGAAGGTGTTTATGATCAAATAAGAATGAATTCAGTCAAAAAACCTGCCATCTCTGACCACAAAGTGCATGCCAGTAGACCATAAGCTTCATAAATACATGAGCCTGTCTTACACTTTGCTTTACTTACAACATCTAAACCTTCCTTTACCCTCAATAGACATCTCTACAGTGAATGAACAAATGGTTTTACTTTGCAGATCATATGCCTAATCAAGATACACTACCACCACCTGGTGGCAAAGTACCAGAATTGCAGGGATAGGGGGTTTGTTTATTTTTGTTTTTAAAAAGTACACACGAATGCAGTATATACATGACATTACACAGAGTCCAAAAAATGCAAAGTACTGGAAGTAAAAATAAATAACAATGAACATTATACTGTCGTGTATGGGTGATCCCAGACAATATCAATGGGTTGCTCTAGTACAGTACTTTCCTGTTAAGTATTTGTTTCCTGAAATCCTCCAGGATTTTTTTTTTTTTTTTTTTTTTTTTTTTTTTTTTGAGGCTGCTGTAACTGCAGGCTCTGAGCAGAGTGGGATTCGCACATTAGCAAGTGTAAGGTGGAGGGGACTGATTGACAACTGACAAACTGATGACAGAACAAAGATACACTCTGCTTGAGAACACTGCTCATTTTTACTACCACATTTGCCTCTCCTTGTTTCCATATTCTCTTAAAAGAAGTCCCCTTGACTCTTTTCCTTTGTTTTGTTTTGTTTGTTCATATAGACTCAGTTGTCAGCCTGGTTTGGAAGCTACAATGAATATAAAGTACTGGGCAGGACAATGTTTGATAAATGTAAACAATATGCATAGAGAAAACCTCTCAGATGAAAAATCCACATACATTTTTAGCAGCCCTCAGAATGAATGCAAATGGCTTTGGAAAATATAAGTGGTTGGCTTTTTAATATAAAAGAAAATCAGTCTTTTCTCTAACACTAAAAACACTGCTGCATTAAAAAGGACTAAGTAACTAAGTAAAAAGGGCAGTTGATTTTCAGCGCACAAAAGTCATCACCCTTGCTCTAACCTTAGAAGCAATGCTGTGCTTCTAAAAATGTTAAGCGAGGGACTGCTTGAAAAACCACAAATGCTCCTATTTACTGAGGCACTCTCTCTCTTAAAAAAAAGCACTTTGTGTTTTAAAGGAAGAAGAAGCAATTAAAAAAATGAAATGAAAGAGTCGGCACAGCTCACAAGTGAAGCAGCAGAATGCCAAGGCTTCAAAATTGCTCAGCCTCAGTTGTTTTCCAAATCAACGCACTGGCAGTCTTGCCTGAAAGAAAGGAGTCAATAGGGAGAAAATAAATAGAGCATTTGCAGAGCTCACCCAGCAGCTCGGAAAACTGTCTGCTTACTATTACACAGTTTTAACATGTCATAATCATTTTCACAGTAAAGATGCCCTTCCTGCAGTTTAGACCAAGAATGCATGACTAATTTTAACCACTTGTGCAAATCTACTAATGGAAATTTCAACCAGCTTTTATGGATTAGAGTTTCGAAAACTGTATGGAAAGCAGCAACAGATACTAAGTTTTGTTGCACTTTGTATCAACCGGTCAGTAGCTAATGATTTACTGAGTTACAGTGGGCTATCACCCAGTACTTAGAGAAACTGATTCTTGCTGGATCACACATTGCAAGAATAAAGCTTAGAACCAAGTATTGTGAAAATGCAGACAATGAAAAGGGAAGGAAAGTGGATGGTGTGCTAACATATTAAGCCTCTCTGAAAAGTCATGGAGATGACTGAATTCTTGGGGCCCCCTTATATGTGGTCTCAGTAAGTTTAGACGGTTAAACACAAGGGGACATTGTTCCCATTTTATAGACACAGAAACTGAGGTTTAAGTCATTGTCCCAGGGAATTAAAGCTGCTGGTAGATTAAAAAAAAAAAAGAAAGTTCCAAACAGCCCCTTTCCACCATGACATGCTGGGTTAAAGAGCATTTAATGAATTGGAACAGATGGCGTGGAGATTATAAAATCAAGTTCACAAACTCCTTCCACTGAGGCTGAGAAGAGAAAGATGGGCCAGAAGAATTTTCTGTTAATACTTCCCTGGGCCCACAACGGTGCTGGATATTCCGAGCATAAAAGAAAACAAGCATAAAAGAAAACAATTCCCTTTAGGAGAATGAGGCCAGGAGAAGGGTTGAAAACACAGTTTGGATTTTTTCCTCTGTCCCAAGAAATTCAAGTGTTTGGAGTTTCTGGGGTTTTGCTCTCCTTCCTATCTTGTTAGTAATTTTCACTAGAGTTCCATGTGTGGGACTGGACAGAAGGAAGTCAAGTTTCAAAAAGAGTGAGATGGAGGCAAAGATTCAATTAGTTTAGGAGACAAATAAGACAAGCTGGCTGCACGGTGACTGAGCAGAGATACAAGCAACAGGCTGTTGTCTGGAAGGAGCAGGGAAAAGCAGAAGGAAACCCCCCCAAAGAATGGCCCCTCTCTACTCTTAATCCCACTCTTGGAGAAAGCCAAGGTCCCTCTCCACACCTCACACTGACATTTACCCTCAGGGGAGTCCTTCTCTGATCCCTCTAATCACCCAGGAGCCTGTAATTCCAGAGATTTGCTTTGCAAGCTGTTTCCCTTAGGAAAGGGAGCAGAAAGTTCTCCTGTGTTGACCTAAAAGAGCAGCTTCGGGGCAGGTGTTTGCTCCTATGGCCCCAGAAGTGGGAGATTCCAGAGGGTGGGGTGGCAGGAAAGGGGGAGAGCTGCTGAAGACATCTGGTCCAAAGACCTTCACTCCAATCCCTTTCTTCTTATGAATGCACAATGGGATCAGAAAAGGGGGAAAAGGACAGCTCCCCCAAGTAGGGGTTTCAACTGACCCCAGTGCACGGAGCCCTTCTCTGACCAGGCTCTAAACATGTGTTTGCAAAAAATGATTTCTCGTTGCTCCTTCCCTCCAGTCTCATTCCCTTTCTCTTACCCTCGGCTTTCCACCAGCAGACTAAACTCTGCTGCCCACTGCTGTCACCCAGTGCTCAGCTGCCAGGGACCCTGTGGCTGTTCACCTCCCTTGCTCTTCCTGAGCTTTTATCACTGGCCCTTTACCCTCCCACCCTGAGGCTGCCTCATCCTAGGAGCTGGACCATTCCTGAGAGAAGCTCGGGATTTATCCTCAACTGGCCACTCACATGCGGTTCCATCTTGGAGGGGTGGTCCATGGTTCTTATCCAC
>PVIY010031522.1:0-29855 GCA_004026745.1 Myrmecophaga tridactyla | reverse complement strand
AAGTGAAAGCAAGGGGTAAGGGGTATGGTATGTATAATCTTTTTTTCTCTATTATCGTTTTATTTCTTTTTCTGATGTCTTTTTATTTCTTTTTCTAAATCGATGCAAATGTTCTAAGAAATGATGAATATGCCACTATGTGATAATATTAAGAATTACTGATTGTATATATAGAATGGAATGATATATTAATGTTCTTTTGTTAAGTTTTTTAATTAATAAAAAAGTTAAAAAAAGTTAAAGAAAAGTTGTTAAAGTAAAGATTACAGTTTATTTTGTTTTTAAATTTGATTAAATCTTATTTTATAAACATAAAAAAAAAAGTATTTGCAAAGTCCACTTGGGGGAATGGTGAGAAAGGGGTAAATTCAACTTCCCCAAATGGAGAATTCTTGATATTCTTACAAGCAGTGGGAACAACCAAAGCAACAGGCTGAGTCCCCAGTCTTGGAGTTTGTTCATATGAAACTTAACCCGACAAAGGATAGGCTAAGCCTACTTAAAATTAGGCCTATAAGTCACCCCCAGAGAACCTCTTCTGTTGCTCAGATGTGGCCTCTCTCTCTCAGCCAACAGGACAAGCAAACTCACTGCCCTCTCCCTCTCTACATGGGACATGACTCCCAGGAGTGTAGACCTTCCTGGCAATGTGGGACAGAATTCCTAGAATGAGCTGGGACTCAGCATCAAGGAAATGAGAAAACCTTCTTGACCGAAAGGGGTAAGAGAGAAATGAGACAAAATAAAGTATCAATGGCTGAGAGATTTCAAACAGAGTCGAGAGGTTATCCTGGAGGTTGTTCTTACGCATTATATAGCTATCACCTTTTTACTTAAGGTATATTGGAGAGGCTGGAGGGAAGTGCCTGAAAATGTAGAGCTGTGTTCCAGTAACCATGTTTCTTGAAGATGATTGTATATTGACATAGCTTTCACAATGTGACTGTGTGATTGTGAAAACCTTGTGTCTGATGCTCCTTTTATCTATGATATAGATAGATGAGTAAAACATATGGATTAAAAATGAAAAATAATAGGGGGAGCAAATGTCAAAATAAATTTAGTAGATTGAAATACTGTTGATCAATGAAAGGGAGTGATAAGGAGTATAGGAAAAAAATAGAGGAAGCAAAGGCTAAAATATACTGGGTAGATGGAAATACTAGCAATCAATGAGAGGGAAGGGTAAAGGGTATGGTATGTATGAGTTTTTTTCTTCTTATTTCTTTTTCTGAATTGATGCAAATGTTCTAAGAAATGATCATGGTGATGAATATACAACTATGTGATGATATTGTGAATTACTGACTGTATACCAGGAATGGAATGATCATATGGTAAGAATGTTCAGGTTTGTATGTTGTTATATCTTAAAAAATATAAAAAAAAAAAAAGCCAACCCATTTCTCGTATATTGCATTTTGGCAACATTAACTAACAAAAAGATTTCCATGAAGCCAATATCACTCTAATACCAAAACCAAATAATGATATGATGAGAAAGCAAAATTACAGACCCATCTCTCTAATGAATATAGATGCAAAAAATCTTTAAAAAAAATACTTGCAAATTAAATCCAACTATACATTAAAAGAATTATGCACATTAAAAGAATTCAACACAAGAAAATCATTTAATGTAATATACCACATTAACAAATGGAAAGGGAAAAAGGACATATCAATTGACATAGAAAAGGCACTTGACAAAATCCAGCATCACTTCCTGATAAAAACACTTAAAAAGATAGGAATAGAAGGAAATGTGATAACTGGCATATATGAAAATCTCACAGCTAATATTATATGCAATGTTAAAGAATGAACGCTTTCCTCTTGAGACTGGAAACAGGACAAGGATGCCCACTGTCACCATTGTTTTTCAAACATGTGCTAGAAGTTCTAGCCTGAGCAATTAGGCAAGAAAAAAATATACAAGACATCAAAATCAAAAAGGAAGGAGTAAAACTTTCACTATTTGCAGATGATACGATCCTATACCTTCAAAGTCTGGAAAAATGTACCACAAAGCTACTAGACCTATAAATGATATCAGCAAAGTAGCAGGGTACAAGAGCAACATGTAAAAATCAGTAGTGTTTCCATACACTAGTAATGACCAATATGAAGAGGAAATCAAGAAAAATATTCCATTTAGAATAGTGACTAAAAGAATAAACTATCAAGGAATAAATTTAACCAAGGATGCAAAAGAGCTGTAATCAGAAAACTACAAAACATTGCTGTGCCAGTAGGATTTATGTACCCTAGAAAAGCCATGTTTTAATCCTAAACAGTCTTGTGGGAGCAATGGTTTCTTCTAATCCCTATTCAGCACTATAGGTTGGAAATTTGATTAGGTTATCTCCACAGAGATGTGACTGAATCAATTGTGGGTATTAAACTTGATTAGATGGAGACGTGTCTCCACCCATTCTACGTGGGTCTTGATTAGTTTACTGGAATCCTATAAAAGAGGAGACATTTTGGAGAGAGTTCCTTTTGAGAACAATGAGATAGCCACGAAGCAGAGAGCCCACGCCGCCAGAGACATTTGGAAGAAGGAATATGTCCCCAGGGGAGCTTCAGGAAGCAAGAGGCCTAGAGAGGAAGCTAGTAGACATCATGTTTGCCACATGCCTTCCCAGTTGAGAGAGATATGCTGAATGTCATCGGCCTTCTGGAACCGAGGTATCTTTCCCTGGATGCCTAAGCTTGGGACATTCTTATAGACTTGCTGTAATTGGGACATTTTCTCAGCCTTAGAACTGTAAACTCGCAACTTATTAAATTCCCCCTTTTAAAAGCCATTCTGTTTCTGGTATATTGCATTCCGGCAGCTAGCAAACTAGAACAATTGCTAAAACAAAGCAAAGAAGACCTAAATAAATTGAAGGACATTCCATGTCCATGGGTTGGAAGACTAAAATATCGTTAAGATGTCATTTCTACCCAAAGCAATTTATAGATTCCGCGCAAACCCAATCAAGATTCCAATAGCTTTCTTTACAGAAATGGAAAAGCTAATTACCAAATTTATTTGGAAGGGTAAGGGACCCTAAATAGGCAAAAACTCTTGTAAAAGAAAAAGAAAAATGAAGTTGGAAGACTTACCCATCCTGACTTTAAAGTATATTATAAAGCTACAATAATAAAAACAGCATGATATTGGCATAAAGATAGATATATTGGCCAATGGAATCAAATTTTGACAAGGCTGCCAAGTCCACCCAAATGAGACAGAGAAGTCTCTTCAACAAATGGTGCTGGCTGGGACAACTGGCTATCCATATGTAAAAGAATGAATGAGGACCCCTATCTCACACCTTATACAAAATTGAACTCAAAATGAATTAAAGACCTAACTATAAAAGGTAAAACCATAAAACTCCTAGAAAAAAACTGTAGGAAAGCATATTCAAGATTTTATGGTAAGAGGTGGTTTCCTAGATCTTACCCTCAAAGCACAAGCAACAAAGGAAAAATAAGATAATGGGACCTCCACAAAATCAAATACTTTTTGGCTTCAAAGGATTTTGTCAAGAGGGTAAAAAGTCTGTCTACCCAAAGGGAGAAAATATTTGGAAATCACATACCTGATAAAGGTTTAATATCCAGGATATACAAAGAGCTCCAACAACTCAAAGCTAAGACAAACAACCCAATTAAAAATAGGCAAAAGTCATGAATAGACATTTTTCAAAGAGGATAGACAAATTGCTAAAAAGCACAGGAAAAGATGTTCAACATCACTAGCTATTAGGGAAATGCAAATCAAAACTGCAATGAGATATCATTTCATACTTACTAGAATTGCCACTATTAAAAAAACAGAAAATCACAAGTGTTGGAGAGGATGTGGAGAAACAGGAATACTTATTCACTGTTGGGATTGTAGAATGGTACAGCTACTATGGAAGACAGTTTGGCAGTTTGGCAGGAAGCTAAGTATAGAATTGTCATATGAGCTCGCAATCCCACTAGTTCGTATATACTCAGAAGAAATGAAAGCAGAGACATGAACAGGCATTTGCACACCAGTGTTCATAATGGCATTAATCACAATTGCCAAAAGATGGAAAAAACCCAGGTGTCTATCACTCGATGAATGGATAAATAAATTGTGGTATATACAAACAATGGAATATTATGCAGCTATAAGAAGGAAATGAAATCATGAAGCATGTGACTACATTATGTTGAGTAAAACAAGTCACACACAAAAGGACAAGTATTTTAGGACCTCACTAATATGAGCTAAATATAACTAGCAACTCATGGTGTTAATATCTAGAAGATAGATCACCAGAAGATAGAATGAGGGCAGAGAATGAGGAGCTGATCCTTAATTTGTGCAGAATATGTATATAAGGGTGATTGTGAATGTTTGAAAATGGATGGAGGTGATAATAGCGCATTTTAGTGACTGTAATTAACAGTGATGATGTAGGGGTGCAGTTGTGGTTGAAAGAGAAACTTTAGGGTGGTGTTTGTCATTAGACGGAAAGCCAGAGGATGAAACATGGGACTGTATAATATAGTGAACCCTCCTGAGGGTGAAAATCTTCTAGAATTGATTGTGGTGATGAATGCACAACTCTCTGAATTTACTAGGAGTCAGTGATTGTATACTTTAGATGGATTGTATGGTATGTGAATTTATTTCAATAAAACTGCTTTTTATAAAAACAGAATAAAGTAGAAGGGGGGAAAAGGCCAAAGAATTTCTTCTCTTCTTCAGTTTAAACCACTAAAATGATCAGAGGACATACACCTCCCCCATTTCCCTGCTCAAACTCACTTCTACAATCCCTTTTCTCACCCAATTCAGCATAGAAAAACTCAAAAGGTCATAAATTCAGATCTGACATTCTGTACTCTACAATATCTACTGTTGACCCTTAAAGACAATGATAAGGGACTCACCAGCAGAGAAAGGGGGGAGACGTAAGGTCCCCCTGGTCTCTTCTGAAACCTTAGTTTCCTGGGTGCCCGCCACTCCAAAGGCTTCAAAGTGTTGTTTTTCTGCATTAAAAAAAAAGAAAAAAAACTGCATTGGCTAGAGGAAGAAAGGCGTTAGCAGCCCAGCCAAAAATATTTTTTTAGAATAGGACAGGAATAAACCTCATGAAACACATTATGTGTAATAAAGATTGACCTTATATCCTGAAGACACAAATTATGATTCAGATTTGCTTTAGAGAATGCTAATGTTATGATCATAAGCAAAAGGATCAGGAAAGAACGAAGCCTGATAGGGGAGGGGTTGATGAAATTTAAAAACCTGACAATAAAAGAAGATTAAAAAGACAGTATTAAATCAGGAAAAAGCTGATTAGAGCAGCCCAAATCATGGATGTATCTTAGTGAAGGTGAGAAAAGAAGAATAGTTACATTTTGTGGATACTGACATGGAGTAAGAGAAGGGGCAGAGAAAAGTAAAAGATGGTTAGAAAAGGGGATTAATTGAAGGGATTAGAGGATTTGTTAGTAATTGGGTGGCTCTGGAGGGGCAAGTTTCAACTTATAACTGAAAGATGGTCTGAGGCTTAGACAAAAAGGACCATGGCTTTCTCAGAATATTAGCTAAGAAGCTAGGCTAAGGAGGAAATAAGAAGAAACTAAGAATCTAGCCTTGGATGGGAAATTTTGCGACGAATTTGCGAACAAATTATGTTCATATAATTATTTCCCTCTGCTAAAAATAAATAAATAAATAAACCCTCAATTCCTTATACTACTATAATATGGATTTTTGTCCTCAAAATGATCAAGTATGAGTAGTAACAACAGCCTGCTGTGGAGGACTTGGAGCTAGGTTTCTATCCTAGGGTCAAAGTTTAAAAAAGAAAAAAACAAAGCAAATGAATAATCCAAAAAGAATTGTTTTCCCTATAGTTTAGCATAGTAAAGTATGAATAGCTCTAGGTCTCACAACGCTATCATTGAGTTGCACCATTCAAAGGAAGAAATCTGCTAATTTATCTAAGGTTTAATGTAAAAACACTTACGTTTTCTTTATTTGCAAGTGAGCTACACATTGCATCTGTCTTTCTGTGGTTATGGTCCAAAGTATTCGGAGTGCTACACAGCAGCTGTGCCTGTAAAAGAATTTTTGAGAACATCCAGAATCCTCAAGCCACAGGTAAGTAAAACCTTCTGCTGCCCACCTGAGAAACAAACCCAAATCCAAGAAAAAGGGATTACTCACTGGGCTGTATTTCATAAGGTGCTGATGATGATCCCTGCAGACCAAAACAAACTGTCAGTTAGTGAAGCCCCAAATACTGTCTGGTCATTCTTCAGTGGCGTGGCCCATCCCAACTTTTCCTTTCTTCTGTTCCAGGGGCCCTATATCTAGTTGACGTGTATCTTACCATAATAACATACAGAATATTCTCAGAGCTAAATATCAAGATGGCAAGTGACATCCCCTCACTGCACTTGCATTATCCTATTTATGGATATGTAACAAAGATGAATGTGGTTTTTTTCTCATCTCATGTAAACATAATCATTTTTAGTTACTAATTTTCCAGTGTTGACTGTTCATGTAAATAGGTATTTCTAACACTAAGGTAGAGTTGGAGAATGGAGAGATAATGTTTAATTGAACGAAATTAAATTCTGTTTGGGGTGATGGAAAAGTTTTGTTAACAGATGGTAGTACAACATTGTGAATGTAATTAACATCACTGAACACTTTGAAAGTGGTTAAAATGGGAAATTTTATATTGTGTAAATGTTACCACAATTTTTAAAAAATCTCATAGAAAAAATTATACAACTGAAAGAGTGAACCCTAAGATAAACTATGGACTGTAGTTAATAATTTAATAATATCAGTTCATCAGTTGTAACATATATACTACACTAATGTAAAATGTTAGTAATAGAGCAAATTGTGTGTTCAGGGCCATATAGGGAACACTGTACTTTCTGAAGGATTTTTCAATAAACCTAAAGCTGCTCTAAGAGATAAAGAAAAATAATTATGAATTTCTATCCTCTCTCTCAGGATTTCATCATGGGTTAGGACATTTTAAGCAATTCAAAGAAAATGCAAGCCATACAAAGTGAAATTTTCACACATATTGATAAAAAGTCATCTTTCACCGAAACACTGAAAGATATAGCTCCAAAAGGATTAAAACAGCCAAGTGCAAAACTTATAAGTTTAAGAAGAGTTGAATCAAAATTTATTGCATTCCTTGAGTATTCCCTGTCTGAAAATTTTAAGATTGTTAAGAATCTATAACAGTAATAATAAACATTATGCCTACACGTAAGTACAGTATGCCATTTTCCTTCATTTTTGAAGATAACACTGATTGAATTCATTTTAACTATCAGGCACATTTTCACAACACTATTCAGATCTGGGAAACTTAGTCTTTCAAGGGAATGACTTGGATCTCAAAGCCCACATATCTCCAAAGTGAAATATTCTGTACTTTGCAGAGTCGGCACAGGATACAATCCCCATGATCAGTGCTAAAAATGTTGTAGCGTGCGGTTCATTTCGAAAGAAAAACTTACACCACAGCTAACTGTATTTCCTGAGGTCCTGA
Source organism: Myrmecophaga tridactyla (assembly GCA_004026745.1). Lineage (NCBI taxonomy): Eukaryota > Metazoa > Chordata > Mammalia > Pilosa > Myrmecophagidae > Myrmecophaga > Myrmecophaga tridactyla. The sequence continues at coordinate 22,284 of PVIY010031522.1, read as the reverse complement.
AGAATACAAGTGTCCTGAAATCAGATATGAAGAATCAGTTACCCTTGTTCATGCACCCTGTCTTTCCTTCTGATTTTCATCATCAGTAAGCCATAGTATTTTCAAAAACTGAATCTCCTGACAAACATCAATATTCACAGAAATACAAGAATTTACATGCGTCACCTAAAGAAAAAATTCTGGTTCTGGGAACCAGTATACTATATTAACCCATGGAGATTTTTTTCATGAGCCAAAAAAGAAAGCTTATCACTCAGGAAATCTGAATTTTGTAGAATTTTGTAGTAGAATTTTGTCTTATGAAACACATCCATTTCAGACCTAGACCCTATTAAAAAACAGTTTTAGTTGACAAAGTATTTCCTTATGTTGGTTTCTTTGCCTCTGCTGAAATTAGACTAAGGCATAAAACTTCTCATGCTTTATTACACTTTGATTCCTACCATCAATCAGCTAACAAAATATTCCTTCCTATCTAACTTTCTCAAATGCAAAGTGACTCCTTTTAATGCTATCTTTTTCTTCCCATTGGCTTAATCATTCTCCTCAAGAATCCTCTACTTACGTACAAAATTCAAACTTCAAGCCTCTCTTACTTATTCTCACCACCTTCCCTCTCTGCCCTACAACCCTGTCCTCTCCCTAAGTTATTTTTCCCATCGATGGCTATACCTCTCTTCTCCCTACCAGTTTCATCAAGGTCTGCAGAAGTGGTAAGCTGAGCGCCAGACATCTCCCCACCGCTAAGATTCGAAAGATCAAGACAACATTTTGGAGTTCCTCTGTTGAGACATAATAGAACATCAAGATTCCCATTAGGTCATGAAACCTTAAAGACAAAGATCATGTTGCTCTCTTCATTTGAAACACCCATTGATGACAATCTCAAAATCTGACTAGTGTCCAAATAAATCTAAATATTTTTGTAAGTATTCCAGGCTGATAATAGAACAACTAAGCTGAGAAAAAAATCTCACTTTCTTTCTACTCCAGTAACTTATATCTTATTTTCTCCTCACCAGGATAATTTTTTTTTTTAACTGAGGACTAAAATTTATTGAACTATAGGTTTTAACCCCACATCCACTGCCCCGTGTGCAGTAAGCACACAGATTCGATTTCTCACTGGAGTTTCTAGTACATCTCATTTCTATAACTCTCCAACTTTGTTCGCTAGCTGAGGCAACAGGACATGCATGTTCATGATTTAAAGTAAAAGAACAATACCACTACTACTAGTAGTAAAAATTAACCAAGTCACAATGCTATAGAATTTGCGAAGACTTTCCTTAAACATCATGTTATGTGATCCTCACATGATCCTAGTAAAATAGGATGAGGGGAGAGATTATTACTTTCGTATCACAGAAAGTGATACTCTGCCCTTAACTAAGGGCAGAGTTGAGTTTTAAATTCAGATCTTTGAGCTAGGACAATTTAAAAAAAAAAAAAAAGCTGTTTAGAAAGGTAGAGGCGATAGAGTGTGATGATAAAAGTGCATTTACCCAGACAAAATGCTTAGGTTTGCAGAATCACCAAGGATTTTATCCACTGGAGTTCTAGGGAGATCTGGGCAGATCGTAAAGGAACTGTCTCTCTCCAGGAGCAGGTTTAACCTCTTCCTCTGACTGCACCTAAATGTGGGCCTTGAGCCTGGGCTTCCCTCTTCTCTTGTGGATGAGGAAAGATCTGCAGACATGGTGTCCGAGTTCTCACTAAAGGAAAAATAAAGCCTGGGTGGAAAGAGAACACCATCTTAGGTCATCCAGCCTTCAAGGTTACCTCCTCCACCCTTTCCAGCATGATAAAGTATTTCAGTATTGGAGCGGCATCCACAAACAGTGAATCGCATCCTGTTATGAAGGGTAAATCTGACTTGCCCAAAGAGGCTTGGCCTTTCCGGTGGAACCTGAAGTAGCTGAGAGGCAATCTCAGGACTTCAAAGTTGGAATGAAGAGAGGGTTTTTATTTGTTCGGGGCAAACAGCTCACGAGTCTTGACCGAACTCGGGTCTCTTAACTCACGACAATGCCCATTCGGTCCTCTGGACTTCCGTTTGCGGGACTCGGCCTGACCACTGAGGAGAAAATGCGATCTCCGTGATTCCGTGATAGAGACTCAGAACTCCAGGTTTACCTCAAATTTGGGGTCTGAGCCTTGCCTTCAGGAGAAAGGGAAGCTGGGAAAGATCGGACACGAGCGAAGACGAGCAGAATTAAAGGAAAAAACAATCCTGGAAACGGTGACAATTAACCAGGATACACTTCTGCTTGGCTTCGCCCGTTGTCTCCTCAAAGGGTCGAAATTACGTCGTTTGGGTAGAAGAACAGCAACGGGCCTTGACCATTCAAACCTTCCGCCGTCCCAATAACCTATCACCGCTCGCCTCTACCTGCGTCAGCCAATCCCTGCACGCCCGCCTAGCTCCCTTCAGCCAATCATTTGGCCAGTACAGGGGTACGCGGTTGCCTTGCCCGGAGCAAGATTTGCCCCGCCCGGGAGTCAGAGCAGGATAGCGATTGGCCCACCAGCCTCTGGTAAGCTCCGCCTCCCAGGAAGCCTAATGCACCATTGGCTCTTCATCTAACCAATCGCCACACCCTTCCTGAGCTCTCCCTTACTACAGCCCCACCAACCCCGGGAGATTTAAATTGTGCCCCACAGGCGGCCACCACTCGCTAAGATATTATTTGGAGAGTTTAATTTAGGTGAGAGTGTTGGAAACGGTTATTTTTCCCTTGCTCCTTTTTCGTACCGTTATGTGGACCTTTCTCTTCTAACTTCCTAGTTTGCTAGCCGACCTCTGGAGATGGAGCATTTATTGCCAGCGTGGCAGGTGTTGGGGCGAGACAGGTGTGTGTGTTTAGGCAACGCGGCACTGGCCCCTTCCAAGCGCTTTCCTTGTTCGGTGTCCCTTTTTAGTGCGCGGCATCTCTGAGATGCTAGGTTGTGGAGTTTTTACTTTTCAGGGAAAATAGAGGAGTTGGATCATTTCTTGGCATAATCCTTATCAATCGAAAGGATCTCCAACTTTAGTTGTTTATGGATATTTAACACTGATTAGGTGATATTAAGAAATTATTCTTAATGTTGGAGATTTTATTTTAAATAACCAGGGGCGGGAGCAGCGGTGGATGTAAATGAAACAAGACTGGCTTTGAGTGTTGGATATAATAGAAGCATGGGGGTGTGTTATGTCAGTGCTTCTCAAAGTTTAATGCGGTTACTACCCACCTGGGGATACTGTTAAAAATGCAGACTCTGATTCAGTAAGTCTGGGTGAGGGCACAAGATTCTACACTTCTTGTAAACCTCCAGGTGATGCCGCGGTGGCTGGTCCTGGAACCACACTTTATATACCAAGGCATTATGTTATTTTACTTCGGTATGTATTTGAAATTTTCCATAATAATAAAAAAATGTTTAAAATGCAGGCCCCCAATTGTTGATTCAATAGGTTTAGAGAGGGGTTCAGGAACTATTAAGGTCCCTAGGTGGTGCCAATGCAGGTGGTTTGCCAACCCACACTTCTGAAACCTGTCAAAAATACAACCCTTATCTGATGTCTGAATCTTGTGGTTGTGATGGTGGTGGTTGAGAGGTGCATTGTAGCAGCTGGCTTTTATCCTAATACTCACTTCATCTGTAGAATCTGCTCCCCCAGAAAGGAAGTTTGTGAGGAGTCTCTATCCTCTAGGCTAGAGATGGTGAGTGTGGGAGTCAGTACAGAGCCCTGTCATACCAGGTGAGTTTGAAACTCAGGCTGGGATTTAAGGGAGTGTGGGATGAGTTAGTTTCAACTTTGATGGCTCTAATCACAATTCACATGGACTTCCTGCAGGTGGGAAGTAGAGACTGATGAAGTTGTCCTGCAGCGGCGGCAAAAACAAATAGATTATGGCAAGTGCACACCTGGCTATCAGTGCTTTCTGCAGAAGGTCCCCAAGTGAGTGCACCTGTGGGATGGTGACAACAATGGTGTCAACCAAGTTTTTGTATTTCAATGTCAGATACTAAAATCTGAGTGCTCTCACAAAGTTACAGCATTATTAAAACCAAGTGCCCTGCAATCTAGCCCTAAAGATAAGTTTCTAAGATTTTTTTTTAATGGGACAAGTAATACTTGGCCCATAAGACTTAAAACTTTACCTGTGTTTCCTAATGAGGTAGTTTTCCTTCCAACCAATTTTACCATCCCCTCATGCTTCCAGCTGAGTTGGATAATTGCAACATACTTGCTTAATTACATGCAAATTTACATGTATATATACAAAGTAAATGCATGAAAAGGTAGAATTCATTTTAAAGGGAAGATAAACACTGTCTTTTTCTTTTATGTCTATTTTGGCTTCCAAGGAAGCTGGGACTATCTAACTTACCCTTTCCCAAAGGTCAGAAGTTTGGTGTTTAATGTGATTGGAAGATTTGCTTTTCCTGTTGGATTGAGGACCCTCTTAGTTTGCCATGCTGCTATGACAAATACCACACAATGGGATGGCTTAAACAATAGAAATTTATTGGTTTACAGTTTTGAGGCTAGAAGAAGTCCAAAATCATGATGTTAGCAAGGCTTGCTTTCTCCTGAGGGTCTGTAGGATCTTGTGCTGCCTGTCAGCAATCCTTGGATTTCCTTGGCTTCTCTATCTGCCTCTAGTCACATTGCAACAGCTTCTCCTTTCTGGCTTCTCTGACCTCCAAGTCCTCTTTATAAGGCCTCCAGTAATCCAGATTAAGACCTACCTTCATTCAGTTGCACCCAACCTTAACTAACATCTTCAAGAAGTCTTATATACAATAGGCTCACACCCACAGGAGTGCTAATTAAGATTAAGAGCATGTTTTTTTCTGGGGCACATAACTCAGCCTTCCACAAGAACATTGATCTTACACCATTCTCAGGAATCACTAACAAATTTCTTCATTCACTATGATAAGAAGTGAGTTGTGCCCCCTATTATATGGGGCTTCCTTTCACCTTGACCTCAGTCTGACCCACATTTCTCATTACTAGGGCACAGCGGCAGCCAGGGATTCACCCTCAAACTCCAAAGAAGAACAAGAAGTACAGCCGTCGCTCCTGGGATGCCCAGATCAGGCAGTGGAGAAAAGCCCTGCATTCCTGGGACCCCCCCAGCCAGACTCTGCAGGGCAGTGGGGCTGAGGGGTGTGTTTGCTATTTCTGGTTCCTCCTGTGAGTGGTGGGCTGAGTCCTACATCTCCCCACCCAACAGAGGTTTAGCTTTCACTGGCTGAAAAGGGAATGACTGTATGAGATGCATATTCCTCTGACTGTGCTGCCTTCCTAGGCAGGGAATGGAGAAACTCTTAGAGCCAGTGGATTCTACCCCTTTGGATGACCTACTGGATGACTAGCTCCAGGCCCTGGAACTCTCATAGGATCTGGATGGAGACCAAAAGGGAGCCCAGGTAGTATCTTCTGCTGAAATCCACTGGAGCATGGTCAAAGATAGGGACTGGCCCATGAAGTCACAATTAAGATGGGGTTCAAGGTAGTAGCCCAAGAACAAAAAGAAAGAAAAGGAGGCAGCAGGAAAAAATAGTAGAACGTGAGTAAAACACTTGAGAACTAGGAATGGTATACGTTGATTTAATTATAGTTAGGGTGGGGGTGGGCCTTTGGGTGGCACTGGGGAGGGGCAGGTATTTTTCACTTGGTGAAAGCTGGTATAACTTTTCTTTGTATGAAACTTGACTTTTTTTTTAAGTTTGTCAATTTTTTTAAGTGTTTTTCAAGTGAGCCAATGCTAACTTAACTTCTTTTATGCAATCATTTAACATTTTGAAGGATGGATGACAATAAAAAGGAGGATAGCCTAGCGGTGAAGAGCAAGGACTTTAAGGTTTCAGGGTTTTTAGTTTTGTTTTATGGCTTAATGTGCCTTGAGGCTCAGATTCGTGTCACATCGACAGGGTCATCCTCTGGATGTACTGGGGGCAGAATTAATTTTTTTTTAACTACAAATTTTATTGAGATATATTCATACACCATATAATCCATTCAAAGTATAAAATGTCTCACAGTATCATCACCTAGTTGGGCAATCATCATCACAATCAATTTTAGAACATTTTCATTTCTCCAAAAAGAAAAAGAGTAGACATTAAAAAGAAAACCCAGAATACCCATGCCCCTTATCACCCCTTATTGTTGTCCCCTGGTATTGGTGTAGGATGTTAGTTACTGCTAATGAAAGAATATTAAGATACTACTGTTAACTACAGTCCATGGTTTGTAATAGGTACTTTCCCCCCATATACCACTCTATTATTAGTTCTTTGTACAAGTTTCATACATTTGCAGAATTGATTTTTTTTAACTTTTTTTATTGTATAGTATAACATATATACAAAGCAAAGAAATAAAAAAGCAATAGTTTTCAAAGCACTCTTCAACAAGTGGTTACAGGACAGATCCCAGAGTTTGTCATGGGCTACCGTAGGATCCTCTCATATTTTTCCTTCTAGCTGCACCAGAATATAGGAGGCTAGAGGACTTAAATACTTTTTTATTACCACAGTTGACTTTTCTTCCTTCTTTTTTTGTGAATAACAACATACATACAAAAAAGCTATAAATTTCAAAGCACAGCACCACAGTTAGTTGTAGAACCTATTTCAGACTTTGACATGGGCTACAATTTCACAATTTTAGGTTTTTACTTAAAATACTGGAAACTAAATACTGGAAAATACTGCTCTAAAATACTGGAAACTAAAAGAGATCAATTTAATGATTCAGCATTCATATTTATTTGTTAAGTCCTATCTTCTATGTATAATTTCACCATCACCTTTGATCTTTCCATACCTCTCTTTGGGGTCGTTTGAGCTATGCAGAATTGATTTTTAATACTACCTTCACTCATCACTTGGGCAGTCACTTATCCTTTGGGGTTTTTCATCTGCCAAATTAGGGTTGTTTTTTTTGTCTTGTTTTGTGTTTTTGTCTCTTGGTAACTGTAAGCAAAAGTGAGAATACTTATTTCAAGAATATAGCACAGTGCCTGGTATGTAAATGCTCCACAACATTGGAAACCATGTCTTCTATATGTCAAGGTTTCTTCTCTGCTTTTTTTTCCCCCCAAGGAGAAATGTGTAGTGCAAGGTAAATCTTCCCCCCACCACTATCTTCTTGATAAGTACCTCACGTTTCCTCTACTCTTTTCTTTTTCAGTCTGTGGACTCGGTGGTTCCTGCCTCCTTCCTTCCCTGGTTCTGTGAAGAAGATCCCTACCACTGACTCTACTTCTAGCTGATCACAGCTATTTACCCTGTCCCAGATCTGAGTGGGGCACAAAATAGTTAGAGAAAACAGACGTCTTTCAGGGCTTGTTGTAAGTGTAATAGTGAAAATTACTTGTATTACCATTCCTTTCCAATCAATTAAAAAAGAAATCTAAAATTCTGCCCTACAAAGAGATATCACAACAGGAAAGCAATTGTTCAAAACCTCTCCTTTTACATTCTTTTTGCCTGTCTCTCTGAACCATGTTTGTAGCTAGCTAAGAAATTTACACCAGAACCAGAAATTATCCAGCTGTTCCCCAACTTCTTCATTTACTAACATCTACATTCAGTCTCTTTAAAAAGGATTTAAACTTTGGCTGCCGTGGGAGGTGGTCGTGGTGGTGATTTAAATAAAAGGTGGTTTCCCTCTTCCTGAGGAGGAAATAAAGCCTAGACAACATCTTTTCCCCTTTTCCCTGCTTCTCTCTGTCTTAAGGAAAGTGGTCCAGATGTAACCATCGTTTCCCTCCCACCTTCCCTCCCCCCCCGCCCCCGCAAGTAACTGAACCGCCTATGATGTCATAATCACAATCCCATTACCTCATCCTGTTGGTGGTGGGGTGGGGGGGTTGCGAAGAGGAAAGAGGTGTGAACAACCGTGGGCCCTCCTCAGCTTTACAAAGTATTTTGGGTGAGATCTAATTACAGATCAAGTGGGAACCGCCCCGCGACCGTTATAAGTCCTGGGTTTATAAGGTTCCAGCCGATCCCGCAGCTGTAAGGGGGGATCCACGGAACCAGAGCAGGCCCCAATCGGCCTTTGGACTACACTTCCCGGTAGCCTTCACGCCGCGGACGAGTCCTCTGCTGGGGGAAGGGGGATTCCTTCAGAGAGGAAGCGGCGGAGAGCGGGGCAGGAGAACAGGTGAGAGGAACCTTGGTTAATACTATTACACAATCCAAACAGAATGGGAGTCTGCACTTGGGCCGATGGAGGAATAGGGGGCGAGGGCGATGGCTTTATTTACCTTCGTCGGACACTGCCTCCCCCGCGGGTTTCAAGATATGCCTGCAACTGGATCCATCCACCTTCTGCAATATTTTGGGGGGTTGACTCGATGGGGAGTCAACCACCCCCATCGCTAAATCAAAGCGCCAGGCTTGTTCCCGACAAAGCTATTCGAGGAAGACTGTAACAGAGAAACAACGAGGGGTTCGGGCCCCCGCGGACAGATCAGAGGGATTCTGCGAACCACCTCGAATCCTCCACTCTCCTCAGGGGTCCGATGGTTAGCGCCGGTGCCTTTTAAGGGCACCGTGGGGCGAACCGAGCGCTCAGAGCTGCTCCGGCCGCGGCCCTGGGAGCTGGAGGAGCCGCGGTAGGTGGCGGAGGGCAGGTGGCGCTGGGGCCTCGGGGCGGGCACCTCGGCCGTCCCTCCCTCCTCTCTCTCCCCTCCCCCAGCCCGCCTGCTAGCGCGGCGGGGCCTCGCGGGCCGCCTCCGCGGGGAGAGCACGGGACCTGGTGGGGGAGGGGGAGGCGGAGTGCTAAGTCCTAGACCCTTTCCATACCCTGCGTCCCGAGTTTGTTTCCCGCGGCCAAATGATGGAAGCTGAGTGGGAAAAGGCCAGCGATAGCCCCCCCCCCCCCCAGCGAGCCCTCGCGCCCCTCACGCCGAGGGCCAGCGGATGCCCCATGCCCCACCCCGAGGAGACAGACTGGCAGCAGAGGGAGAGGTTGAAGATTGGAGGGGGCCTGGCCTTTTGCTTCTTCATCGGAGTGAGGGGGGGGAGGGGTGTTCCCCACTTGTCACCCCATATCCCCACCAGAACCATATGGAGGAACACCATTTGGATCCCCTTTACCTGTTCCTGTACCTTCCTGACTCCCTCATGTTTTCCTTCAGTCTCCCAAAAGGTGTGGGGCTGGGACCTGGGGGGCAACATTGCTAGGGGATTTGTGGCTCTCCCTCACGCTGCCCCCCACCTCGCTTGACTTGATCCTCGGTTCTCCAGGTTCAGCACAACGTCAGCATCCCTGAGACCCTGGTGTCAGGGGTTATTGCCATTGAATGGGAGATGGGATGGGGGTTCGATCTTTTTATTGGGGGGCTGGTGGAGGAGGTAAAGCCTGGGCTGAGAGTTGGGCCTGGTGGGGTTGTGGGGAGGGCCTAGCGGCCTGCTGCTCTGTAAAGGCTTGAGCCCCGTGCCAGTTGTTAAGCTGAGAAGTTTTCACTTGTTTGGTGCACATTCAGGGCTGACTCTACCCCTCGAATATACAAAATGGAAGGGGAAGGAAAGCGGCAAGAGAGGGCTTCTCATACTTTTTGCAATGCCTGCTTGAGAAAGAAGAGGCCCCTCGTGGAGCTGGTTTGCCTTCTTTTGTGTCCTGGTTTGATTCCTTATGGCTTCCGTTCTGTTCCCCCTCTCAGCCTGGCCTGTTTTAGGAAACTCAGGCTAAGAGTATCAGTTGCGTAGTGGTAGTTGCATTGTTCCAATTACCGCCGTGTGTGTGGCCACATCCCAACAATTAAAATTCAGAAAAACGATATCACTCTCTTCACTTGATCCCAGAGAGGGCTGGGAGTTTGCTGTTTGGCCAAATGCTTCATGAAAAGCTTGAAAGAGTTTGCCTCAGTCCCTGCTCCTCATGGCTGGTCAGCTGGAGGCCTGAGGTCTCTGGGGCAAAAGTCTGCAGTTAGGTTCCCTCTCTGGTTGATTTTAGAGGACAGGGTTAAGAAACCAAGAGCAGAAGTGATAAAAGCCTTAGCTTTTACCACAAGAACATAGGGGAAGCAGCTGAAGGGAGCGCTCAGGAAGCTGGGACTTTGTTCAGGTTGGTAATAATTATTCATGAAAATGGTAGTTAATTATAATGATTGATTTCTCCCACACCTTTCTTCCAAGTAATTCCAAGTACTCCATGGATGCTCCGTAGATTAGTACATCTGAGTGTATTTCTTTGCTCTTTGTGGGCTCCCTCTGAGGTGGGAATGGGATAGTGATGATTCCCTCTTTTTTCTAAGAATAGAGTGATCTGCCCCCAAGGTCACAGAAGGAAGAGCCCTCTTGGGCTTCTGTGGTACCAGGTGAGCAAGGCTGGCATCCAGCCAGAGACATAGAGCCTGTTGCTTTTTTTATCTTAATGCCATAATTTCTGGCATCCCGTGGCTTTGTAAAGCAAGGAACAGGAGGAGTGAGAAAGGGTAGCTTTTATGGACTCCTGAGTTGTACAGGCTAGATTGCATGCTTTTGTACATTTTGCATATTTCATGTTATGTCATCCCTGTGACAGATTAAGATTAATCTGCCCGTTTTAAATATGGGTAAACTGAAGCCAAGGAAAGTTGAAAAATTTGCCGAAACTGTCACAGTAAGTCGAATTAAGATTTAGATTTCTTGGCCCTTTGTTCTCTGTGCTAGCAAATGCCGCATATACCCTCTGATGAGCTGTTTGCCTACTGGTCATTTCTGAGAATGGGCAGAACAAAATCATTGAGACATTAAGTTAACCTCCCACTTCCCTTGAGCAAGGCCCCTCAGGCAATTGTGTGGCCTTGAAGTCTGTTCTCTAATAGTTTGCTTTTACCAGAAATTGACCATGAGAAAGGGAGTCTTGATTAATTGTATCCATGATCTGAGTCAGACTAGGGTGAAAACTTAGTTCAAAGTTTTGAGTTGTTTTTGTTGTTGTTTTTAACATCTGTAGAGTTGAAATGTAATGGAATTACCCTGATACCATTTCCTTATCCTCTTCCCAGTTTTTACAAGAGAATATACACAATATCTGTTGAGAAACAATAATATAACAGCTGCTCAGGCTAGGAGAGGACATAAAATCCTGTTTACTCTGATTGGTCTGAAGCAGAAAGTCATTCCTAAACCACCACTCCTCCCTCTTCCCCCTTACTACTTCTCTAGTTTAGGAAAAAGTTACCTCTGTTCTTTTCTGACTCTGGATGCTGAAGACAGTATTGGGCTGATCAGGATGTGAATAGCCATCTGGGCATCTCCCTCTCTCCCTTAAGCTGTTTTCTGAGTGGTGCTGGGATTCTGAGAATTCTCAGCAGAGAGTGAACCAGGTTAAGAATGGCATATAATTTCATCTTGCTTGCCAGTGCCAGTTTGTTTTGGTGGATATCTAGAATGCCAAGTTCTGAGGCTATGTTTTGGCTTAGCCAGAAAGAGCTGTGATCAATTAATGATGCCTGTGAGAGGAATGGCATAGGAGTGATGTGGTATGTATACCATGCATTTTCCATCTCTGGACCAACTATTCTCTAATATCACTTGGGGATGGTCACTCTGTAATTGGCAGACTCAGCAGGCATGCCTGGAGAGGGAAGTCCCAGTGGTGCTAGAATGGTGCTGCAGTGGCAGAAGATGGCTCACGAGTGAGGTGTGAAGAACGACAGGGAAGATATCCATCATTTGCTCCAAAGTGTGCAAGTCAGATCCTGGGGAGAATCATGATAACCCTGATCACTGAGCAGCTACAGAAGCAGACTCTGGATGAGCTGAAATGCACACGCTTCAGCATCAGTCTGGTAAAAAAGACCAGTCTTCCTCCTTTTCCACGACCCCCCTCCTCCCTTTTTCATGAGGCTGTTGATACTACTTCACCTTTGTCCTGTGCTGTTTGAATCAACTCCTATTACTCTTACTGGTAGAGTCCACAAAAGGTTCAAAAGGAAAGGGGCAAGGATTATTGCACTGATAGAGAAGGAATGCCAAAACTTGGGTGGAGAAGGGTTTGTGAATTACTTTATTGACTAACTTTGGGAAGACAAGAGGAAGAGTCCCTAACATCTCTATAGCCCATGAATTTCAGGGGTGAGGTGAAGAGGTCTTTCTGAAAATCTATCAGTGTGTTCTAAACTTAAGTGACTATGGATTCTCTCTCTCTCTTTCAGCCTTTGCCTGATCATGCAGACATCTCCAACTGTGGGAACCCTTTCCAGCTTGTGTCTGGTAAGGCATCATTTGTGTGTGTGTGTGTGTGTGTGTGTGTGTGTGTGTGTTTGCGTGCGTGCGCGCACGCTCATGCCCAGGCCTGCATCCACACTTTCTTTCATTGGCTTCCAGTAACCAGGGCTAGCTAGCATACCACCTACTTCTAGAACTTTCTTGCCTGGGTCACCTTCCTCTGTGATTGGCACTTGTCTCCATTTTCCTGTCACAGCATGGAAGTTATCTGTTTAGTTTGTTTTTACTCTAGCCTTGTGGAACTTTTATAATCTAAATATTTTGAATAGGTGGTACATTTATATGACTCAAAAACTTTTAAATAACACCAAAAGGTTATACAGAGAAAAGTCTCCCTTCCACTCCTGTTCTCTATCTACCCAGCTTCCACTACCTCCCTAAAAGTAACTCCTATTACTAATTTCTTATATATCCAACCGAGTTTCTTTATACAAACAGAAGCAATATAAATGTATATTATTTTTCCCACTTTTTAACACAAAAATTAACATACTATATATGTTATTCTGCTGTTATTATTTTTTTTTTACTTAATAATTATATAACTGGGAGATATATAATTATTAACTGAGTGAGGGAGATAGCTTTCCATATCATTGTGTTGAGTGTTTCCTTGTTATGGTTGTTTTTAATACAATTTTTAAAAATATATTTTTTATTGAGAAATATACACACACAGAGTCTAACCATATTATTTAATGAAAGGCTTACAATATCATTGTATAACTGTGTATTCTCCACCATGATCATTTGTAGAATATTTATATCACTCCAGAAAAAGAAATTAAAAAAAAAAGAACTCTTACATCCCATACCCCTAACCCCTCCCTCTCATTGACCCACAGTATTTAAATCTACCCAATATTCACCCTTCATTTCCCTCTATTATTTAATTTTTATCCTTATTTTTTTTTTACTCATCTGTCCATGCCAATGCAATTTTATTGAGTTATATTCACACACAATATAATCTCCTTGTTTTTTATAGTTGCATAGTACTGCACTTTGTGGATGCACCTAACTTAACCAATCTCCTGTTGATGTACATTTAAATTATTCTCAGTCTTTTCTAATGACATATAAAACTGTAGTCCATAACCTTATAACATTTTGCATAGTGAAAATATATGTGAGGTATAAAGTCCCAGATTATGAATTACTTGATGAAAAGTCAATCATGATGGGGACGTTTCAGTGGAGGCAGCACAGGTAGATAACTAGAACTCTCTAACCCATGCTGCTAGACTTTTCTGCATCTCATTTTATCTTCTGGGATACCCGGTAAGAAACATGAGGTGGCAAAAGCATCTTCATTCAACTCTGCCTCCTATGAGATACTTGGCTGAGAGCAGGTACTGTGCTGTAAACACAGAACAGGACACATGGGCCCTGCCTTCATGGAGTTTAGTAGTGAGAGAACTGTTGACCAAATAAAGTCAAGTGGGAGTTTCTCCATCATCAAGGCTGACTTCATATATTTGTCAGTTGCTCCAAATAACCAGCCCTTACAGGATTCCAGCGGCCTAGCCAAAGGAGCTTAGAGTAGGCCCTTGGTCTATTAATGAGCTGTCTCCCTAAAGTCACAATTTTGGATGGAATGCAGAGAGTGCAGAAGATTCCCTTTGGTCCATTTCCTCTTTTACTCCTTGGTTCCCCCATTGTTTGAATTTAAGAGCACGCCTAGGGGAAGGGAATCAGTATGTGAGTAGCCAGACACAAAGGACCATGGGCAGCAAAAGTCTTGGCGGAGGGCAGTTCCCAAGAACAGATTTCACCATCAGAGGCCTCTTTTACCCTGTTTGCCCTCCCTAGGAGTAAAAGTAATCTCTTACCTGCTTGATTACCTTTTACTTCTTGGCAGCCCTAACTCCCTTCTTCATATTGTTGACACATGGGAAGGGAAAGGCCAATGAAAGAGAGCATAGGGCTGCTTTTCAGAATCCAGAGTGGGGGTTGGGGAGCAAAGTAGGGCTGGGTGGAGTGGAGTGAGGGATAAGCAGGGGCGACCACATACACCATGTTTGTTTCTCTTGCCTGGGTTTTTACCCCCTCACTCACTGAGTAACAGGTGTATGGGTACTGTTCTTTTTTTTTTTTTTTCCTCTCTTGATTGGTTTTATTTTTGATAGATAGTGAGTTTTAGGCAGTATGTGAAATATTTTAGATTTTGGGTAATTTCTCAATATGAAGGTAATATAGCATAGTGGTTAAGAGATCCAGCCTTGGTGTCAGTCAGACCTGGGTTTTAATCCTACTTTGGTCACTTGATTGCTACACGCCCTTGGGAAAGCTTTATCTGTGAAGTGGGGATAATAATAGTGCTTACCTCAGAAGAGGGAATGAGACAGCCCACATGAAGTGCTCAGTACAGTGTGTGACACGTGGTAAGCTCTTGTAAAATGTTAGCTATCAAGTTTGCTTAAGTCTGAAATTATACAGATACATTGATAAATGTACAATTAGATATGGACAATTATATTTTTTAAATAAATATTTTTAACAAAATGAGAGAAAAATGTTAACTGTCATTAATATTTTTATTATGAATATCTTCCAGAAGGTGCTTCCTGGAGGGGCTTGCCCCACTGTTCCTGTGCTGAGTTCCAGGACAGCCTCAACCTCAGCTACCACCCCTCAGGCTTGAGCCTGCATCTCCGACCACCCAGCCGGGGAAGCTCCCCACAAGAGCAGCCCCTCTCCCAAGTCCTAAGCCCTGAGCCCCCTGACCCAGAGAAGCTCCCTGTGCCCCCCGCCCCTCCTTCCAAGAGGCACTGTCGCTCACTCTCAGTGCCCGTGGACCTGTCTCGCTGGCAGCCGGTGTGGCGGCCCGCCCCCTCCAAGCTGTGGACTCCCATCAAGCACCGGGGCAGTGGTGGAGGGGGTGGGCCGCAGGTGCCTCACCAGAGCCCCCCCAAGCGGGTCTCTAGCCTCAGGTTCCTCCAAGCTCCCAGTGCCTCTTCTCAATGTGCCCCAGCCCACAGACCGTACAGCCCCCCATTCTTCAGCTTGGCTCTGGCCCGAGATTCTTCTCGACCCTGTGCTGCCTCTCCCCAAAGCGGCTCCTGGGAGAGTGATGCTGAGTCCCTGTCACCTTGCCCACCCCAGCGCCGCTTCTCCCTGTCACCCAGCCTGGGGCCTCAGGCAAGCCGTTTCCTGCCCTCTGCTCGGAGCTCCCCAGCATCCTCTCCGGAGCTGCCCTGGCGACCTCGGGGGCCCCGCAACCTTCCCCGAAGCCGTTCACAACCTTGTGATCTGGATGCCCGCAAAGCTGGGGTCAAGCGGCGCCATGAGGAGGACTCCCGACGGCTGCGGCCTTCCCTGGATTTCGACAAGATGAATCAGGTGGGACCGGTGGGACTAGGGGAGCTGGGATGGGGACTCTGTTCTGTTCCCACTCTGGAGCTATCCTCTTATAGGACCCCCTGGCAGCATCTCCCCTGGAGCCCTTTTCTGTCTGAGCTTTGCAAGGGCAACCTGCCATCCTGGTTCACCAGGACTGTCTCAATGATAGCATTGAAAGTTCTGTGTCTTGTGAAACCCCTTGGCCCTAAAGGTTCCAGAGAAACTGAGTGATCATGTTACACCTTCTAACAGGAAGCCCAGATTGTCCTGCTAGAGGCACTTTCCCTCCTGTCAAGGGATGCACGAACCAGAAAGTCCCACCATTAGTACCCCTGCCCCCTCTTGTGCTCAAAGCTGGTTTTGCCACTTTCCCTTCATTGCCTCTAGTGGGTCTGTTAAGGCTTAAGGAAGACAGGCTGCTACATCATTCATCTGTTTAACAAATGTTTGTTGACTTCCTATTATGAGTACAGTTGTTGTATGCACTTGCCTACTTTTTTCATATTCTGTTTATTCACTTATCATACAGCCATCCAAGCATTCACTACACTTTTACTGAACAACATCACTATGTACAAGGCTCTGACTAGGTGCTTGAGAATATGTAGTACATCAAGCAGACGATATTCCTGCCCTAATGGAGCTTATAAACAAGCTTCTAACTTTGAATCTGATGAAAACAATGGGGTTTTTCCTTAGAGAAATGTGCATTTATACTAAATTTTAAAAATTTTATTCAGAACATCACCCTAAAGCCTAGGACTCCTGCCTTCACAGGTGACTGAGAGGGAGGAATACCTTGAAATGTAGCTTAAGCCAGGGTACTCTGGTATTTTTCTTTGCCTTCTTACTTATGTTGTTTGTTTGACAGAAACCATACTCAGGAGGTCTCTGTCTCCAAGATACAGCCCAAGAAGGCAGCAGCGTCTCTCCACCGTGGTTCATGGCCTGTAGTCCCCCACCCCTCTCTGCTTCCTGCAGCCCCATTGGGGGTTCCTCCCAGGTGCTGAGTGAAAGTGAAGAGGAGGAGGAGGGAGCCGTGCGGTGGGGGCGGCAGGCACTGAGCAAGCGGACACTATGCCAGCAGGACTTTGGGGACCTGGACTTGAATCTGATTGAGGAGAACTAAAACTGAGAGGCTACTTCTTGGGGCACACAGACTGTCTCTCTTATGGCTACTAACAAGTGTCAAGGCCCAAGGCTGGGGGCCCAGCCTGGGAATGGGGGTGAGTGGAGGGCTCCGACTCAGGGCAGCCGGAAATCTTCTCACTCCAGGAAGCTCGACCATGCCGAGACTGGCCGGGACAAGATAAACGGAGCTGGTGGCGGGAGGGACAGCCCCAGAGCAGACCCTTCCTATGGCGACCCTGAGTGTGAGTATCCCTGCCACCAAGAGAACAATGGGCAGGGAAGGAAGGGGTCTGCTGACCCCAGCTCGGGGAATTTCACTAGCCCCTTTGCTTCAAAGGGCACTTGTGTCTTAGAATTTGGCCAGGGTGGGGGGTTCAATCAGCCTCCTTGGAGAAATTGTGTGAGAGTGTGCGCGTGCATGGGAGTGTCCTCGAGTAAAGTGTGTAGCCTTAGGGAAGTAACGCAGGTTGCTCCTTAACAGCAGAGTCCTGATTCCCCAGGTTCTTGGGTTTTCACAGAACAGTATGGGCTTTTTCAAGGAGTCAAGAGGAGGGCACCAAATTTCCTTTTTTCTAAATAGCTCTGGAGCCAGGCTTGTAATCTGTAAGCATTTGGCTCTGCAAAGGATTCTGTTTGGGGGTACAGCAGGGTCGTTTTAGTGCTGTGACCTCATCTAATGTTTTTCGTCCACATACCTGCCCCCTCCCCACTAGGCGGATCTAGTATTGGAAGCTGGAGTGGAGAGGGGGTGCGGTTTCCACATTTATTCTGAGCTGGCCTTTTTTCTAATCAGATTGCCTAGGCTTTATACATCCTGCCTCTCTCGCTCTCTTAAGTAGATGCAAGCACATGTGGGCAACTGAGGCAGGGTTGAAGGGCTCCATCTCTTTCCCTCTCTACTGAGGGGACCTTTTCCCCCTTGCCGTCTAATCTTGGAGGTCAGAGAACAGGAAGGAAGACCCTGCAGTGGTCCCCAGCATCTACCAAGCAGACCTGTAACAGGACTTTGGAAGCAGACTGTAGGAAAGTCTATTACAGAATCTGGCCCAGCCACTTTTCTGACTTGCTTGAAAAAGAGGGGGTAGGCATGTCAGCATTACTGTTGCTTGTCTTCTACTTCTGCCAGGAAATGTTTATTTGCCTCTAATTGGCCCTGAGAGACCACAGGGAGTTTGGGGGCTCACTGAGGGATTGGCTGAGGATGTGTGAAGCAAGGCTGTGAGAAGCAGTTGGGAGTTTTTTGTTGTTGGTTTGAATTTCCTTTTTAAGTTGCTCACCCACAACTCAAGCCACGGCAGCAGGTCCTAATAGCTGCAGTGATGAGCTTAAAGACTACAGATACTTGGTAAGGCTGGCACCAGTGGAAATGCGTATTGCAGTTGCCACCACAATAGCATGTGAGGCTTTGTCCAGCTTTGGATAGAGCAGCAAGACCAAATTGGACTGCCCATATTAGAAGAAGGTCATTTCCTCTTCAACCTCCAGAATGTCTTAGGACCCAAGTTCCTCATGTTAGGGAGGAAGACCAGGAGCTATATGTTTTCTTCCTCCCAGAGTTGAAGATGACATTTTCTGGGTCTCCCACATGTTGGATAGAGTATCGATGAGGGTCCTGTCACCTTTTCTCCACATCAGAGGAGATGGCTATGTCTTCTTAAGTCTGGAGCCCTCAGAGGTTCCTTCTCATCTCCTGTTAGTAACCATATATTATCCAGTGGGCCACCAGGTCTATGGAGAGGCACTCTAGAGCATTCAGGGAAATTGTGAGCCCAGGAGTTTCCCATCCTTGGTTTCATCCCTTCTCTAGCTCTTCTCCCTTTTCAGGCCATAATTTCCCTGGTGCCAACTTCTTTTCCTCCTGGGGTATCCCTCCCTGGGTTTTCTGCTGCAGTTGTCTGTGCCAGCTTCCAGTAGGCCATTGATAATGCCAGGTGGGGTTTTTGAGGGCTCTAAGCTAAATAAATGAGGGCAATCATTCTGCCTTTATCCTGGCTTCCCCAGAGCCCTAGGACACCATCGTTAGGGAGAAAGTCTATAGATACCATATTTGAATTTCATTATTTTAAGACTGGAAAGTTAAATTCCTCAGAACCATCATCTTGCTTCCCAATCTAAGTACCTGTGGGCCTGGGACAAGCCTTTTCAAGAAGTGATTCATTTTGCTTTACACAATAGATCTGTTCCAACAGTTCTATGTAAATCAAGTGCTATTTTTCAATGCATTTGGGCTACTGACCACTTAAAAGCAGCCTATGATTGCTTCTTTTGTAAAGCAAGCAACCTCCCTCTACTTTAGCTGTTTTGACTATTTGAATTTTCATATGTTGGGCTTACCCAGAGTGGAGCACACCTCTACAGGGCTTGTGGTTGGTGCTGGGTAGACAGACATCTGTATCTGTGCTGCGTGTGTGGTGTGGCTGACCAGTAGGTGAGTATTCCTGTGTGTATGAGTGAAGCCACTCCCAGGTTGGTGCTCTCCTCCTGTGCCCAGTGACTGCCCAGTGGCAGCTTCGGCTGCCCTTCACTCCCACCTGCTGCCAAAGTCCCTGTGCTAATGGGATTACAAATACAAAAATGAAAAAAAAAATTTCGTAAACTTTGTTTTATATTAAAAAGAAAAAATCCATAAGTCTGTGTGTGTTAAACATGAGGTCCTGCCTCTGTGGCTGTGTTTGAAAAAATAAAGTTTTATTAGAATAATCCGTTTTCCCAAGCACCCTTGTGTACTATGGTGTCTTCTTCCCTTCCCCACAGAGAAATGCAAAGAGGAAGCAGGGAGAAGGCCACTTAACTCTTCCACCTACTTGCTCTATAAATGGCTGGGCCTTGACTCTTTGAGGACAGCATCTGGTCCCTAGGCCCTTGGCAGGCCACAGCAGATTACATCCTAATGCCCAAGGTTTTGTTAAGTCCTTGTTTATTTCTGGCAGTCTGGTTTGGCCTGTTTCCCTGGTACTTATACCTGTCTCCTCTTTCCTGCTGCCACTCTCACTTTTAGCAAGTTGAAGTCAGGTATTAATACAGTCTAGCCCCCCTGAGAAACGCTTGATGTCAGGAATTTGTCTAGATTGGTTTGTAGGCTTTCTGAGGTGGAGAGAAAGCACTGGAGGATACTTAACCAGGCATTTCTTCCTTTCTTAAGGGTTTTCACATGTTATGTCCTGGAGAGATGGTTTTAGTCATCAGAATTCAGATTCCAAATAACCTCAGCAATTTCTCCATCCTAAAAATACTGCTTCTGGAAAATTATCCTAACAGAGCTTCTCTTTTGTCCTAGAAGAGGGTATTTTCCCTAATGTTTCCATTTGGAATGTTTGTTTGTTGAAAGAAGCTGTGTGGCTCACTGGCTCTCTCTTCAGACCTTTCTTTTCTGCCCTTTCTTCTCTCTGTGTTAGCATTCTTCCAATGTGAGTAGTTGCTTAGAGATCTAGGCAGGACCCTCTGTCCTTAAGGCTTAGACTTTCTTTACCAGTGTGGTGCCATCTTGCCAGGCGGTAAAAAGAGTCAAGTCACATAGTCTATATCCCAGTTTCCTGTTTCAAACTGCTGGCATTCATCATTGAATAACAATGAAGTGTGCAGGAGGAGAGAATTGGTTTGACTACCTGGGGTAGGAAACTTTGAGGGGGGTGAAAATATGCCCTAGAAAGTGTATAAGTTATCACCTACCCTGGAAACAAAGGAGGGACTTGTGAGGGAGGGGCAGTGGTATGTGGTTGTAGAAGCTTGGTATTATAGCTTTGTCTTTCTTTAAAACTGCTACTTCATTTCATCTACTGCTTGAGCAGGGATAAAATTTGAATACCTAAAATTACTTCTCCCATTTTTCCTTTCTGCTGAGTTTTTTGGTTGGGTTTTCTACTTTATCTCCTGTAAGACCAAGTGTGATTTCATTTTCCATCCCTCTAATATAGGCAAGAATGTGGACTCCATGAGGGCAGGCATTTTGTTTTATTCACTGTTTTCCCAACACTTTGTAAAGTTCCTGTCCCATTAAAGGTGCCTGGCATGTTTGTTGAAGCCAAATAAATTTTCTACCTCTTCCCATCTCATCCCTGAGCTTAGATACATTTCTGTCTCTGGTGCTATGAGAAGCCAGCCTTGGACAGACACTGGGACAGTAATTAGAGTACTGAGAAAATTCCATCAGTGAATGTTGATAGATGAGATCGGGAGCATTCAGGGTGGTATGGCTGTAGACGAATGTTGATACAAAAGCTGCAAGGCAGTTAGATCCCTTATGGATTCACCCTTGTTCCCCCTCACTTATCAGCCA
Source organism: Myrmecophaga tridactyla (assembly GCA_004026745.1). Taxonomy (NCBI): domain Eukaryota; kingdom Metazoa; phylum Chordata; class Mammalia; order Pilosa; family Myrmecophagidae; genus Myrmecophaga; species Myrmecophaga tridactyla. Next base: position 1,304 of record PVIY010031522.1, on the reverse strand, counting down.
TGTGCTTTTTTTCCTTTTTTTTTTTTTTTTTAGCCGTGTGCTTTTAAGAGGGTTCTCTTGGTTCAGACAAGCATTCTGAGTCAGGTCTCAAGATAACTGTGATAGACTGAAGTTGCAAGGAATAGAGGGGACGGAAAATCCACGGAATATTTCCTTTGTGTCCCACTGGATTTGTTCTAGAATGTCTTCCCCAGATGTTTTGTACTTTTACTAAAATCAGTAGGCACCAACTATTGCTACAAGAAAGTATGTCAAGGATATAGACAAGGTTATGGATGGCAAAAAACTGGCCAAGCTCAGAGGTCTTGAAGAGACAGCTATTACTCTTTGTGTATGTAGAGCAGATCAGTGAAAAAAAATGGCCACTTTTAGAGTAATAGTCATGAGTTATAACCAGACCCTTTATCTTTCTCGTTTGTATCTGCTTCGATGGATACTCAGTCTCAGCATTCTTAAAACCATGGGAACTGTGCCAGTCTCTCTGACACTACCAAAGTTAAATGATTGAAGTTGCCCACTGCCTGGTTTGAGGGTTACCGTAACAATCTAGCCAAAAATCTCACTATGTCCCCTATTCTACAGCTCCCTTTTCTAATAACTTAGCAGGAACTAACAATCTCTCATACATGTATTAAATGAATTCAAATAGGAGTGAAGAGGTTTTCTTTGCCCCCATCCTCACAACTTCATGGTAAGATGAACACTACTAGGCCTGAGGGGAGAATCCCTGTACTGCTAGCCTCTTTCCAGTTCCCCTAAAAGCTGAGTTGAGAAATGCCTGAACTTAATAACATTGACATTTGGAATGGGAAAAAAGCTCTATGGGTTTAAATTAAAATAAGATGTTGGGAGCACATATAATGGCCTTCAGCCAATGGAAAGAGTAGCATCACATCCAATGGATGTAACGCATTGGCCAATGGCAAGGGAACCTATGCAGTACTGGCAGTATAGGATGGAATGGTACCATGTTAGTTGTGGGCCAGTGAGAAGTGACATATTGTATCCCATGGGCCAATAAAAGATGACTGGATTTTTCAGGATAGAAAGGGGGGTATTGGGCGCTGACTTCTTAGCTCAAAACATCCACCTTCCAGGTTCCATGCCCCTCAGCCACCCCCCCACCTCAGTAAAAGTTTTTGGCCTCTGAAGAGGGTGGAGCTAAAGCCTTAGATACAGGACCCCTAAGGAAGATTGGGACCTGGGTGATGCCATGGGGGACCAAAGGACCGCCCACCTCCCCACCCCGGGCCGAACCTGCAATTCCCCTCCCGGCCGCAGGGGGCACTGCAGGCCCCGGGGAG
>PVIY010031521.1:0-29856 GCA_004026745.1 Myrmecophaga tridactyla | reverse complement strand
GAGTTGGTCTGCAGGCTGATACAGAAGGCAGGAGGGAAGAACTGGCTTTCTTTTACCTGCAGCCCAGGGAGGTGGCCAAGACACCACCCACAGGTGGCCCAGACACGGCGCGGACGTTGCCCACGCTGGCTCAGATGTGCCTGATCATGACCTGGGTGTGGCCCAGATGAGGCTTGGTCATCCGGTCCCCAAGACTGCCAGAGGCGAGATGACTTCTGTGCTGGCACAAAGACTCCCACATTGCAGTAGCCACAGGCAAGGTTTATTTTTTGCAGAGAGGGACAGGCCCCAGAGCTCATGCACGGCCTGCCCTGGACGCCACATTGTGCAAGTCTTCACCGGGAGAAAGCGCAGCCCGGGCTGCTACGAGGAGGCCGGGGTGATCACAACAGCATCCTGGAGGTGGAGAAGAAAGCCACACTGGGTTGCTACCTCCCGCCTGTGGCTTATGTGGCCCTGTCCTGGACGGGATGGCCACTGACGCTGGTGGGGTCATGACCCTAGACTCACGCAGAATTCAGAGGAGGTGGGGCCGGCGAGCAGCCATGCACGGGGCCCGGGGCACAGGCGGGCGCCCGCAGGCAGGGGTGGCATGTGCAGGACGGCTGTCCCCACTCTCAGCCGGTCACCTGAATGACCCAGGGAGTTTCATATAATGCAGATTCCCAGGCTGTATCCATTGGGATAGGTCGAGGGTCAGACAGGCAGTTGAGTTTTTTAACAAGGCTCCATCTTTCTTTATTTTTGGAAACTAAGTGTCTTAGTAATAGATTTCCCCACAAAATTTTATTGTAAGTTTCAAACATACAGCAAAGTTGAAAGAATTTTAGTGAACATTGTATACCCATCACCTAGATTCTACTGTTAACTTTTTTCTTCATACTTGCTTTAGCTCAGATCAGTTTATTCATACCTTCTATAGCTGTTTTTAAACTTTTAAAAAAATTTAAAATTTTTAAAAAATACCAAAAAACACCAAACAAATGCAAACATTCTTAACTTTTGATCATTCCATTCTACATAAATAATCATCTACTAGCTTTTAAAGCATATTATATTACAAAACTATTAAAAGGAAATCAATGTGCTGTTAGCCCAAAACAAATGAATGGAGCAAGACAGGAAATTTGGAAATGAAAATAGATCCAAAGAATGAAATGGTAGCTTTCCTAATCAGACCTCAAATATGGGGTATAAAATACAAATTGATTTAAAAAAATTGGCAAGATGAAAAATGTCCCCTCCCCCCCAGCAAGAGGTAGGTATGTGAAATAAACAGTCATCCAGTTTATAGGACACCACTTGTGCATTTAAACATGAATTAAGTGTAGTATTTTTCCTAGATAAATTGTTCATGTCATCATTGGATCACTGTAGCATAGTCCTTTAGAACATGTGCTGTGCATTCAGACATTGGCTGGGTTTTACAGGGAGGTGGCCGGTCAGAGAGGTCAAAGGACCTTTAATGAGAGGGAGGCAGAGCTGGGATTTGGCCATCTGGTTCCTGAGTCTTATTCCCATTGGTCTCTAGCAAAGCCGGCTACAGGGTGGACGTGGCTTTCGCGAGTGGGCAGCTGATGGTGAGGCGGTCATCAACTCGCCTTTGAAGACGGTTAACAAAGCTCCCAACCCTCCCCACAGATGGGACCTCACTGGGGGGCATTTTTATGACCTCCCCCTCTGGATTTCTCTGGAATTAAAAGGCTCAGAAATTCAGTGGTACCAATCATGGTTTTGGGCAAATCAGGACCTTTAGAGCTAAAGGTTTGGTCCTGAGTGCCTCCCCAATCACGGTTGGATGCCCCGGCCCTGGAAAAGTGGGTAAGTCACCTGAGGATTTTCTCAATGTCTTCACCCCCTCTAGACTTGGGGTTTCGGTAGGTTTTGTTCACTGCCATGATCAGTGCCTAGTACACAGTCGGTGCTTAGTTATGCCTCAGGCTGGCCGAGGGCTCACTGGGACGGCCCCCCCCTTACTGTCACTGCTTCATGCAGAGGTTGGAGTTATCAGAGCAGGTGTGGAAGGCAAATCCCGGTTCTGCCACCTACTGGGTGGGGGACTTTGGAAAGGTATTTGATATTTTTGAGACTCAGTTTCCCCATCTGGGACATGGGGAGGACAACAAGACCCACGGGGTAAGGTGGGTTTGGAGACTGAGCGAGATGCTGCCTATTCCCCGGTACCTGCACGTGATGTGTGTGGGTTTGTATCATTCATGATAATATTCGGGGACGGGCTGATGCTGCGACAGTGCCTCTCCCCTGCAGCTGCCAGGGACAGTCATTCATTCTATAAGCATTTATTGAACATCTACTGTGTGCCAGAACCTCCTGGGCCCTGGGAACAGAGGGACGGACAGACAGATATGGTCCTGACCCTTTGTGGATCTCAGACCATTTGGCCCCACGGTGAACGTGGGTGGGGTGGGGTCAGGCTGGCAGGTCTCAGGCCTCTCATCTGTACGTCCTGGAGGCTGCCTCACATCCTGGACCTTCCTCGCCCCTGGCCCCCCTCCACACTCATGCCCTGACCCTGCTGCTCCTGGAATATTGCATATCACTGCCTCAGGGCTCGTGCAGTTTGACAGGATGTATGTCCCCTAGAAAAGCCATGTTTGAATCCTAATCCCATTTTGTAAAGACAGCCATTTCTTCTAATCCCTATATTGTACTGTATGTTTGAAACTGTGATCAGATCATCTCCCTGGAGATGGGACTCAATCAAGAATGGCTGTTAAACTGGATTAGGTGGAGGTGTGTCTCCACCCATTCGGGTGGGTCTTGATTACTTTACTGGAATCCTATAAAAGAGGAACGTTTGGAGAAAGCAGGCGATTCAGAGAGAGCAGAGACAATGACAGAGCCACGAGAAAGCCACAGCAGAGAACACTGCAGAACCACGAAGCCGAGAGTCCACCAGCCAGTGACTTTTGAAGATGAAGAAGGAAAATGCCTCCTGGGGAGCTGGAGAGGAAGCTAACAGATGATGCCATGTTTACCATATATCCTTCCAGCTGAGAGAGAAACCCTGAACTTCATCGGCCTTCTTGAATCAAAGTATCTTTCCCTGGATGCCTTAGATTGGACATTTCTACAACTTGCTTTAATTGGGATATTTTGTCGGCCTTAGAACTGTAAACTAGCGACTTATTAAATTCTCATTTTTAAAAGCTGTTCTGTTTCTGGTATATTGCATTCCGGCAGCTAGCAAACTAGAACAGGGCCTTTGCGCTTGCTGTCTCTTCTGAAGGGGACAGTCCTCCCAGCTGCCCACACAGCTTGCTCCTTCACTTCCATCAGGTCTTGGCTCAGATGTCACCTCCTCAAGAAGGGCCTTCCTGACCACCCCAACTAAAGTAGGTCCCCAACTTCCCCGTTGTCACTCTGTCCCTCTTGAGCCTGTTTTATTTTCCTTTCCAGCTCTTACCTAATTGATGTTATGCTATGTAGTTATGTGTCTGTTTTTCCACTGAGAAGGCGAGATGTCTCTGTTTGCTCATTTCTGCGGCCTCAAGCACGCAGAGGCATGCCCAGCACCCAGTAGGCCCTCAAAAATCTTACAAAATCAACAAATGAATGAATGAATATCATGCCTGCGTGGGAAAAGCTGGAGGTGTGCTGCCCCGCTGGCCAGGCCTGTCAGAATGCTCCCGCTTTCCCGGACCCTGCATTCTCTTTGTGGATGAGGAGGAGAAGCGAGGAGGACCCGGCTGGTCTCACCTCCCAGCCCAGGGCTCTCCCCGCCACTGCACTCTCCCTGCGGGCTCAGGCTAAGGCCCCCACCCCACTCACCTTGGTCAGAGCTGCTGCAGCTCCCTGGAATCCCAAGGCCTTCACCATTGTCAGCGGGACTCCAGATCTTAATTTGCCTGAAATAACAAATAAGTTCAGAGACTGGTGGGCCCGGGGTGAATCTGGGGTGGGCCTGGGGCAGCCTTGGGCAGGCTCGCAGGGTCTGGAGGGGAGCCTAAGGGCCTGGCACGCCTGAGCCTGAGTGTCTCCTCTGCCTCTGCTTGTCTGCTGTCTGTATCCTGGGTACCCACCCAGCCTCATCTCCCTGCCCCTTGCCCCTGACACCAGCTTTACAAAGCACACCCCTGCACCCTTACACAGTCTTGCTCAAGAACCATCAGGGGCTCCCACTGTCCACAGCAGAGGTTTCTGTACTTGGAGAGTCCCCACTCTAATGGAGAAATGAATGAGACGGGCCTGGCATATGTTACCTGCTCTCCCCACTTTCACAACTGGGGCTTATTAGAGGAATTCCACCTTCTCTCTTGTTGTCCTCCACCAGTAGCACAAATAACAGTGCCACACAGAGAAGGCCAAGAAATATTGAGCGCAAAGTGTGCCAGGCACTTTCCGTCTCTTACAAGCAGGATCTCGCCTATGCTTCTGAGGAAGGTACTCTTATTTCCCCAGTTTACAGCTGGGGAGCCGATGTCAGGGGGATTAAGCAGCTTGTCCAGGGTCAGCCAGCATGAGGGGGAGCCCGGACCTGAGCCTAGGGCTGCCTGAGGCCCTCGAGTGTGCTCTGAGTGTCTGTTTACGCTTTTGTCTCCTTCTTGCCATGAACCTGGGGGCTCAGGCATTGCCTCATTCACCTTTGTGCGCCCAGGTTCTGCCACTCATAAAGGAACTGCACTGGGAGGTCAGAGATAGGAGAGGTAACTTCCAGCTGGGTGAAATGGGAGGCTTCCTGGAGGAGGTGGAATTTGAACGAGGCCCTGAAGGATGGATGGAAAATGAACGAAAGGGGCCTCTCCCAAGCAGAAGCAAAGCGCCTCCTTCCTGGCTCTAGGGAGCGACGGCAAGGTATGTACCGTTCTCATATGGCAGCAGGACGGACAGGAGGATTTCGGTGATGACATCTTTCAGAAGCTGAGTCTGTGAGAGAGAAGGGGCATCGGCACCCTGGCTGAGAATCCAAAGTCCTCCCAGCCATTCCTCCGACGGGCGCGGTCCAGCCCCATGGCAGGGGCAGCTGGGGAGATGTCGAAGTCCTAGGTCCCCTGCTGGTTGAGCTCCAAGAGCTCCCGGGAGACCAGACAGGCTGGGAATGAGACTCAGACGCCCCTGGGGTCCAGCAGGGGGCGGGACTGGGGTGCACTGGAGGGACGGCCAGTCCTTAGGGGGCTTTCAGCTCTGTTCCAGCCCGATTTGTCCCGAGGGACTGGCCCCTGTGTTGTCTGAGCTTTTGACTTCCCAAGGGAAGTCAGAGGTCCTGATGACCATGTGCGAAACTCCCTGTTTTTAAATATTAGCCACACATTTAACAAGGCAAAACAAAATAAAACAAAACACAAGGATCTAAGAAAACATGGCAGAAGGCAGGACTCAGCCAGTCGGAAACTCTAATTTGGCCAGACCAGAAAGGGCAGGGGCTGTCCAGGGTCATGGAGGCGAGTCTAAATGAGCGAAATGGGATTGCCGATGGGGGAATTTGTTTTCTAATTTAAAATAAAAACCTCACTGAAGGAAAGTGTGCCTGCGTGCGCACACGGGTATGGAAGTATCTGTGAGTGTGTGTGTTTGCACGTGGGAGGATGTGTGTGTTCTCAGCTGGTGCACGGTGCAGGGTTTACTGGGTGGGACGTGGTGGCTGGTGAGGTGGAGGCTAACCAGCCTGCCAAGGGCGCCGAGTTCCAGGCATATTCTGTCTCTTTTTCTGGGCCATCCCCTGGCCTCCCCAGAGACAATCTCTGAACACTCACGTTGAACACGCCAATGTCAGAGTTCAACAGGTGAATCCGATCAAGACTGCAACAGAAGACGCCCATGAGAATGATCCTTTGGAGATCCAGTCATTCATTCATTCAACAGCTATTTAATGAGCACCTATTGTGTACCAGGCACAGTGCAGGCTCTGGAGATAAAGCAGTGAGCTGAACAAAATCCTTGCCCCTTACAGCTTGCATTCGAATGGAGGGAGGCCAAAACCAAACGTAGCCCAAAGAGCAGAAAAACCAGTGTGCTTGGTTTGTCCCAGGAGTCTTCAGTCTGCAAGGCTCCTCCTGGCTACACTATTTTCCGGGGCAGTGCTCAGGAGTTGGGGAGGGTTGGGGTGAGAACGGGCTTCTGTGCCAGGCTCCAAGGGGGCATGGCATCTGGGTATGACTTCACTGCCATTGATGCCCAGTGCAGGGTCCAGCCTTGGAGGTGTCCAGAAGGGGCCGCCCCAGGCTGAGGGCGTGGATGGGAGTACTAGGGAGGGTCTGGGCAGGCCACCTCACTTTCCTTCCCTCCTTTTACTTCTGTCCTTCACCGCTGGAGAGTGCAGGCCCTCCTTTGGGCCCTGGGGGATGGCGGGGCGTGGGGGAGGGCTCCACCCATGCTCACCTCTCAGAGGCTCAGAACACATGATGGTTAAAGATGCCCAGTGGTGACAGAGTGTGACTCGCTCTCATTGCCAGCATTTCACGATGAATTACATGTTTACCTGATTTCATTTAGGTTGAGCACAAGCTGGTCCCCATTGGTATAAAACTGAGCCTCCGAGCTGGCTTCCTGCAACAAAGAGACAGCCACGCCCCACTTGGTTTAAGAGGATGCGAGACGCCCTGGGGGCGGGGTCCTGAAGGTGGCTCCGGGGTCACGCGGACCTGGTCTGAGATCTCAGCTGCTGGCCCGGCGATCTTGAGGAAGGATTTGACCTCTGTGGGTCTCACGGTCCTGACCTACTAAATGGACAGTCGCTGTACCCAGTCCCCGCTTACCAGATTACCACGTGGGCCAGCTGCGGGGAATGGGGAGGAGGAGGGGGGTGATAAGTAAGGGTCCCTCGCCGCGGCCTGGCAGGGTTTCAGGGGCCCTATGCATCATGTCCTTCAGTCCTCGTCACCCTATGGAGCAGGTCCTACCCTCACCCCATCGAAGAGGGGTAGGAACCCAAGGGGCAGCTGGACCGGTAAGCACTTGGCGAGTGTTAGCCCCTGTTATTATGATGGGAAGGGTCAGGAGCTAAGCCAGGTCCCAAAAACTGGCACCAAAGATATGCATCAACTTGACATTTAGGCTGGGGTGACCTCAAGGACCGAGTTCCAGGTCAGCTGCACCGAGACAGCAAATTTGTCCTGCAGGCCTGGGCTTTGGTAGCCTTTTGGAAACGGCCTGCCATGACCATGGAGGGGCCAGGACACAGGAGTGTCCCACTGCTGGTCAGGCCTGTGGGGAGATCAGAGGGTCCTTCGGTATAGGAAGTCAGGGTACTGTGCTGAACAACTCCAGGGGGCACCACTCTCGCTGGGGTCTTTGCGAATGGCACCTCCTGGAATTGTGTGGTTGCCAGCCTGCACAGGTGTACACGGCGACCCTGCCGTAAGGATAATGCCAACAGTAGCCTCCTGACAACCAGGTGCTGTCCAGCTTCCCAGGCTAAGCATGGGAGGTCTTAGTTATCTAGCACTCAACCTCCTGCCCCATTCCTCTTTCCCCCTTTGTCCCCTGTAGTGGATGTTTTTGGAGTACTATTCAGATCCCCTTTAGGGTGGGGCATCCACCCCTCAGCTGCTGTTGAACTGCCCTTGTTTGAATTGCTGGAGAACTGCCCTTGTTTGAACAGAGCTGTCCTGTGGGAGCTATGTTTCCCCTTCCCTTGGGGACCACTGGTGGCCAATGACTGACTGACAAGGGGGTACAAAAGGCCAGCCATCTTGGTTCAACACAGGCGCAGCTCTGTGGTGCAATCCATGTTCCAGGGTTCCCGTGGGGTCCGGCTGGAGCCCAGCTTCGGCGGAGACCACACCCTCCTCCACCCCACTCCTGCCCTCTCCAGCTTCCCGCACAACTCTTCCGCTCAGAGCTCTCTCCCAATAAATGGGTTTCTCCCAATAAATCCTTGTCTCAGGCTCTGCTTCTAGAGCCCTTACCTAAGATCCCTCCCAGGGGACCTCCGAGGTAGGCTTGTCTCTGCAATGAACCCCACCCCTATACCTTCACCCACAGGGTCCCCCAAACAGAAGCCCCGAGATCTGACCTAACGGGGCTACTGGGAAAATCAGTTACGAACTTCCTTGGAGATGGTTTAGTTTTGCTCATACTTCAGAAGAGGAAGCAAAGGTTCTGGGCAGTGACCAGGAGCTGCCCTTTCCCTGTTCTATTTTTCACAGCAAAACCTCCCCCTCTCAGCCTGTGTGGTTGGGATGGAGTCAACTCCCACCCCCCACCCCAGGGCTAGGGGTGCCCTAACTCAGATAATTTGCACATTCCATTTCCCCAGGCACACGATTGGTTCAGGGATGGGCACATGACTCAGGCTCATCCAATGAGAGTTAGCCTTGGGAATTTTGCAGGAAATCTTGGGAGAGAGGTTCTTACTACTGGGGTTGCCAAGCTGGGATGAAAGCCTGATGCAGCTTGGCCGTGCTGTCATGAGGGGATAGCTTGTTGGGGATGAAGGCAGCACAGGGGAAAATAAGGCTGTCGGATGGAGAGAGAGAGAGAGAAAGACAATGTGGTTGGGGCCCCTGGGTCCAGCCACTCCTGACCAGATCATCTGGACTTTGCATTTCTACGAGCTCACACAACTACCTCTGTGCGTGTGAGTTAAGTCTCTGCCCAAAGATCCCTGACTAATGAAGTGACAGGCCAAAGCTGGGCTCCTAGAGCTCCTGACTCTTGGTTCCGAGCTCTCTCTCCCTTTCCTAGACCTTAGTGGATGACAAGAGTGGTGGAAATCTTTAGCAAAACAGGCGGGGTGAACAGTGGACAGAGGGCCCCAGGCTCCTGCAAATGTCACAGACGATTGAACTCACGATGCCCAGGGTGAAGATGGGGCGGCGGGCTTCACTGGTGGCGAACACCTGGAACACGATGAGTTGGGCCACCATGGCTCTGCCCTGATCCAGAAGGAGCTCGGGGGTCTCCTGAATGAAGAGCTTCACAATCTGCGTGGGTCCCAGCTGATCCGCAGCCTGAAAGGACACAGAACTGCACGTGGCTCCCGAGCTCCTCACTGTGCCCCACAGCCCCCACATGGCCCCGTGTGGCCCAGCCCCTGCCCCCTGTGCCAGCCTCCCTGCTGCTTCTCTGCCCTCTGGCCACACTGTCCTTCTCTCAGATCTTTGAGAGGACTGTTGTTCTTCCCAGCTCCCAGCCTTTGGTTTTGCTGTCCCCTTCTCCCTGATTTCCCAGACCATAGCAGGTGCCCCAGGAAAGCCCCTAGAACCTGTCCTTTGTCACCACACTTGTAACGTAGATTTTTGTCTGCATGATTATTTGATTCGGGTCAGAGTGTGCTGTTGGATGGAAATCTGCGATGACAGGGACCAGGTCTGCCCAATTCACCACTGCTGGAGGGAAACAGAGCTGCCCCCATATTATTCTACTTCCCGGAGGCCCCTGTACAGACCACAGCAAACACCCATCAGGCTGCAGATGGCAAATGGACTAACCTCTTCCTTGATCACCTTGATGCTTGACTTCATTCGCCGGGCCAGCTCAGGAAGCTGAGGGGGAGAGGGAGCCAGGGCCCATCAGTGGCAGGGGCAAGGGCAGACATCCCCCCCACTGCCAGGATGGAGTTCCCAGACCCAGAGAAGCTGGACGGGACCTTCCATGACTTTGGGCCACCCCCTTCCCCATGCTGGTCCTCAGTTTCCCTGGCAGTCACCCAAGGGGAGGTGGCACACTCAGATGACGGGGTGGGGGAGGGGGGTCTGCTGTGCTGTATCCACAAGAATTCCAAGGCGGGGTCAGCACCCAGGCTGGCCGGGAGGCGGGACCTTCCTGCTCGGTGGTGTCCGCCATGCCCCCCCTAGTGGATCGCAGTGGCAAAATTCCCACACCTGATCAACTCAGTATCCGAGACGTATTTGCCGTCTAGGCTACTCAGTATTTAAGATGTACTTTGGTTCAACAGGACGGTTAGGTGGTAGAGAAAGCGGATGTGTCAGGTTCCAGGGGGTAAGGCTGGGACTGGGGTTGGGCGGTACAGGAGTAATTACAGCCTTTGAGCTGTAAGTCAGCGGTACAATGGCATAGGAGGGTCTGAGCTTGTAACTGGAGGGATTTAAATTAAGCCCAACAGTGAGTTGCTGCTCAGGCGCCTAGGCTCCCTGTGGCCCCTTCGGATCAGGAAATCCCCAGGACGCAGCAGAGGCAGCCCCATCGCCTGCCCCAGGCTGAGGCTTACCACATAGTCCAACAGAACGGCGAGTTCTTCCGGGGCGAGCAGGACAGCCACTTCGGCATTCACCACATCCTGCCTAATGATGAAGCTGAAAGGGCTGCTGCCCAGAGCCGGCACGGCCAGAGGCGCTGCAGAGTCATTGAACCACCTGGTCACCTTTCCCTGGGAGTCTAGCAGCTTGGCCTGAGGAGAAATGAGATGGTGGTGGTGGGGTGGGGGTAGGGAGTCGCCTGAGAATTTTAACTCCACATTTTACTCAATAACCATCTAGAAGGAAATGACAACATTCAGCCTCTTTCCCTTTTTGTCTTTGCTGCTAGGAAACTTATCCTGGAATTCGGTGCCTTGGTGCAGGGCAAGGAGTCATCTCAGGTGCCTGGTAGCAGCTTCTCCATCTGCATCCCTTGGATAGTTTCTGATTTTAATTTTTTTCTAACCTCAATGTCTTATTTTGCACTGTTTCAATTTCTCAGGTACTTCAAACCCTTTGGATGAAGGGAAAACTCAAAACTGTAACAAAATGGATGGAAATGTTTGATGTGATTTTCCATGGGACCTATGAAGACGATAGTCTGGGGTTCGTGCTTCAGAGAGTCCAGTCCCAGCGAGGGTGTGCAGCCCCCCGCTTGACAGAGGGGGCTAGTTCCTGTCCGGGAGGCTCTGGGGAGCCTCACTTCACCCTCTCCTCAGTGACCACTGTCATCTACACTTGACAGATGAGAAAACAGGGTCACACAGGTAAAGAAACAGCCAGAGAGTAGCAGAGCCGGGAGAGAAACTTAGGTCTGTGTGACCCTCCCTGATGAGTTTTGGTCCTAAGATCCGTGGTGGGCTCTTGTTTAGAGGTTGCCAGAAGGGGCTCAGCGGGGCCCTGCCTGAAAGATCAAGTGACCCATTACACGTACTGACTGGGCAAATCAGGTCTGAGGAACTCGGGGTCCGAAGACAGATCTCCTGGGGTCAGTGCTCTGTGGGTGGTGGCCCTTAGGGTCCACCTGCGTGTTTCTCTCCCTCAAAATGGCTTGCATGGGATGTGGTCAGCCTTTGTGATTGTTCTGGGTCAGCCCGTGTGTCCTAACCACTGCTGGTTTTTTCTCCCTTAAAACGGAGTGGGTGCTGACCCTTCGTGGTCAGGGGAGGGCAGTGATGTCCCCACGTTACCCCGAAGGCCTCGAACGATGCTCACCCCTAAGTTGAGCTGGATGACGTCACCCTTGATAACAGGAGACAGGAGGTCGAACTTCAGCTGGTGAGGACCCAGGGAAACGGGTGCTGCTCAGGGATGAGAAGAAAGTGCTGTGAGGGTGGAGGGCGGTACTGATGGCGCGGTTGGGGGCCCTGCTTTTGGCTGGGGCTGGATCCCCACATGGGGGTAGGGCTGGGTAGGAGGAGCAGGAGTGATCAAGATGATGTCGAGAATGACAGCGATGAAGAGGATGATGATGATGGGCACCCAAGTGCCAGAACTGTGCGAAACCTTTACATGCATGAGCTCATTCATTCCCCGGCATGCATAAACTTTTACCTGCAGGAGCTCATTCATTCCTCCTCATGCATAACCCCATTACCCCCTCCTGTTTTTCAGATGAGGACACCAAAGCTTGGAAAAGTGAAGTGCCTTCCCACCCAGGCCGTGACCGCACCCCCTACGCGGGCAGGGTCTGGGTCTGGCCATCGGGTGCATCCCAGTTTCCCCGCACCCGCGCCCACACGGCCACCGGGTTGCGTGTGTTCGCTCTGGTGGCCGCCAGGTGGCGGTGGCGTCTCATCTGCCCCGGGCTGCGGGGGCCGATAAGGGGCGGCTGACCCAGGGGCGGGGGTGGGGGTGGGGTGGGGGGGGTGGAGGTGCGGCTGGGGCGTCGGGTCCCTCCGCATTTCACCAACAGGCCATCCCTGGGCGCCCAGGAGCCAGTCAGACTTTGGCCAGTGTCCTCCTTCCTCGGGGACATCTTTTTAAAGATGTTTCCTCATCTTAAATAGGGGGCTATAATAGCGATACCTGCCGCGCAGGGCGCAGTACCGGCACCTAGTAAGGGCTTAATAAAGTTGGCTCAAATATGAATTGCACCAGACTGGGAACTGGAAGAATTGGGTTCAAGCCCGTTCCTATCCCTAGTGACCTGTGAGCCTCAGTTTCCTCACCTGTGAATGGGGTACGGACTCCTGAGGAGTCGGTGTACACCTCTGCGGTCCCCAGGGCTGGGCCCATGGTAGGTGCTCTGTGAGCTCAGTGCCCATGGCTTCTGCCCTCCTCTTTCCACTCCTTTCTGTCCGTCCTTTGGATATCCCCTTTGGACCCCAAAACAGTAGATGGTAGGATTCTCTGTGGTTCTCAATATGGTACATTTGGCCATTTCTGCTAAAGGAGGCACCGTTCTTGGCTCAATGCCATGGAGCAAGTCAGTGGCAGAGCTGGGATTTGAACATGGGTTTACCTAAGGCTCCAGAGTTCAAACCTTTCCCATTGTCCCCACTGGCCTCACATAGAACCTTGCACATAGTAGGTACTCGTGAAGTCATGGTCGTGGTGAATTCCTGTCGCACATCCTGGACAGTGACCAACGGGTGCTCATCCAATCTGCTGCTCAGACCGGCCTCGGGAGGTTTCCCTGGGCAGAGCCGGGGCCTGGAGGCCGGCTCGGCCTTAAAGGAAAGCGGTGGAGAGGGAGCAGTGCACCTACCCCCGAGCAGGAGCAGGAGGTCTGCTCGCATGTCCTCGAAGATTGTCTCGATCATGGGACACAGCTGCAACAGGACAAATGCAGGGGCTCTGTCAGCCAGGGCTGGGAACCCAGCCGCACAGGGTCTCGTGTGACCCGTGCCCCACCCACCTGGCCTGAGCCCCACTGCCCTGCCCATGGCCAGCCAGGTTTCTGTCTGTGGGGGTCTCGGTGTCTCCTGGGGCCTTTTGCAGTGGTTTTCCCCTTGCCCTGGGCCCAGGGTGCTCCTGGACTGCTAGCTGCCCTCCCTCACCCATTAGACATCCTGTTCACAAGTCCCTGTTTTCCGTAAGAGGGAAAGGGGGGATTCTTTCCTCCATTGACTTACTCATTCAGTGTGCCAGACTGTATAGCAGAAGCGAGCAAGGCAGACCCAACCAGCCTCCTGAACAATCTATTTGTGCCCTTTGTGGGCTTCTAGAGCCAGCACATCCCTTTGCCCAGCAAACTTCTCTACCTCTTACACTGCAAGTGGTTCTCAATATGGGACATTCGGTAATTTCTGCAGACATCTTAGTTGTCACAACTTGTGTTGTGTGTGTGTGTGTCTATGCTACTGGCATGTAGTGGGTAGAGGCCAGGAATGCTACTAAACATCCTATAATGCACAAGGCAGTTTCCTACAACAAGGGATTATCTGGCTCAAAATGTCAGTAGTGCCAAGATTGAGAAAGCCTGGCCTAGCCCAATCCGGGCTCACCTGGCCTGCTGCAGGAGGAGGTTAAACATTTGACTCAGGTGTCCCACGGGTCCCTAAGGCCTTGTCCTCAGCTCTGTGGCAGCCCATTTTCCACCACGGCAGCGTTCTGAAATGGTTGAGGTCGTTTTGTCTTAGGTATAATTGCCCTAGTGGAATAAGCTTCTGGTTGACTATTCCTTGCAATTCTTCAGGAATTTAGAAATTTAGACGCTTTAGGAAATGCTAACGTTTTCTATGAGTAGCCAGTCCGCGCTCCAGCTGCTTTACCAACTCAGAGCCTGGAGAGGACGGAAGAATTGCGCTCAGACTCCCAGCAAGGCTGCCAAGGGACTGTCTGCCCCTCATGGGAAAGGAGTCCCTGGCGACCTCTGCATCTTCTCCCTCAAGTCCCCTTGATTTATTTCCACCAGATGGTCTCGACTCTGACCATGTACATTAAAATCCTCGGGGGGTGGGGGTTAGAATCCTCTGGGATCCTAGGGACCCTCCCCAGGCCAAGTACATCAGAATCACAGGTGGAGGGCTGGGCATCAGTTTTAAAAGACTGACATCAGAAATCCCCGACATCGGAAAATTTTAAAGCTTTCCCAGGAGGTTCTGATGCGCAGCCAGGGTTGAGACTCATGGATTTACATTGAAAAGGGCTTCAGCATTTCAAAAATGGGCCCCTGCCATATGCCCACATTGTAAACATGCTCTGTCTTTACCCTATATGCCACATATGATATCACATGAATCCAATGAATCGTGGTAGGAAATTGTGATGATTAACAGAATGCTAGTTTTCTTATACTATTCACTATATTTGGCTTTTCACCCTTAAAAACAAGATAATATGCAAACAGCATTTTATAATCCCAGTTTCTGCCATCTTTGTAGTGAAAAATACATTTTTAGCTATTAAATAATGATGTCAGATTGTCTGTGTTTTAGAGCTTCAACTACTGTTGTATGAGACCAAAAGAAGAGAGGTTTATTTTGTCCCAAACTTAAACTTTCTGCAGCATATAATCTAACTTAACCTGTCTGGATAGCTCATTTAAGAAACCCAAACATGTGAGCTCAGAATGAGAGCGAGTGCTTGTAATTCTGTATACCTTAAGGTAAGACCCGGATACATCCTAGAGTATGTTGGGCTGTTAATTAAAAAGTGTTGGTAAAGCCCTTTGAGGGACAGGAGATAAAAATATACAACTATTAAGCATTACCACCAGGAAAACCCCTGATACTGTGTCAAATGTTAGGGACACCCAAATCAATGGGCCAAGCCCTTGATCTTGAGGCTTGCTCTTGTGAAGCTGATACCTGTAGTGGAGAAGCTTAGACTACCTATAGGTATGCCTAAGAGTTACTTCCGGAAAACCTCTTTTGTTGCTCAGATGTGGTCTGTCTCTCTCTAAGCCCAACTATGCGAGTGAAATCATTGCTTTCCCCTCTACGAGGGACATGGCTCCCAGGGACCAACCTGGCCCTGGCACTGTGGGACGGACAGTGCCTTCCTGATCAAAAGGGGGAAAAGAAATGTGACAAGAAAAGGTGTCAGTGGCTAAAAGAGTTCAAATAGAGTCAAGAGGCTATTCTGGAGGCTACTCTTTTGCAAGCTTCAGCTAGATATTGCTGACCGCCATGCTTTGCCAAGCCCCAACAGAAAACATTCCTGTTAACACCTAGGGCTCTATCTGAGATTCTACAAAAGTTTCATGCACTAAGATTACTTTCCAGAAACCTACAACCTCCAGATGGGTTCCTAGGCCACATAAGTCCTGAAACCCAGAGGGTCAGCCTCTCCAAGAACATCAAATAGTTCCATCTCCCCATATTACTGACACCACTTTCCAACATGACAAAGTTAGAATGGGCAGAGAGAGCCCAGAGATCCTTACAGAGGAGGAGAAGGATCAAAGGAGAAGGAGGAGTTATAACAGAGAAGATAGGATTTAACAAATGAATATGACTGCTAAATATTGATATTTCATTTAGTCTCCAGTGTCTTGGAGCAGCTAGAAGGAAAAATCTAAAATTGTGGAACAGTAACCCATACCAAACTCTGATATCTGTTCTATAATTACTTGTTTACAATGTACTTTGAAATTTATTGCTTTTTTGTATATATGTTATATTCCACAATAAAAATATTTAAAAAAATGATGTCAGATAAAATATGATTTTTTGGGAAAAATTTTACAGCTGGGTCCTATTTTGAGAAATTCCATCTTTAAGTAGAAAAAAAGTTTTCTTAAAAGAAAAAAGATCTCACAATAAGACAAGCTAAATTTTACAAAATTAGACACTTTCAGATTCTTGTAAAAACTTTCTCTAGAACGGTTTAGTAAATTATAAAGCATTATGCAGCTATAACGATTTGAATATTATATAATGCATTGGAAATATGGATATGTTTTAAAGACTATTAAATAGCATTTTAAATTTATTTATTTATTTATTTATTTGCATGGGCAGGCACCGGGAATCAAACTCTGCCTGCTGAGCCACCGTGGCCCTTAAATAGTATTTTAACTGAGTGCAGCCATGTAAAAATATGAGTAAGTGGAGACTGGGAGGCTGTGTGCAAAAGAGAAAATAGCTATTAAGATTGAGGTGTTATGGGTATTTTTTCCAACATTGTTCATTGCATCATCTCTTTGATGTAAAAATTTGTATTATTTTAAAAATTAGCTATTCAACAAGGTATTTGGGCCCCCTAGGGAGATGGCCCACTGTGTGGATGTATCTTGGAATTTACAGTGGAAATCAATGACAAAGTGGTTGAATCACACTTACAACGTTTTAGTTTACCAGTCACACATAAGGAATGTATAAAATGAGATTGACCTGTGTGGACTGGCTCTGAAAAAGAAATCCACCAAGACCTGATCGGGTGGCAGAGCTCTGAAGCCCAGAGCTAAGTTATTAAACTGTGCTACAGCCGGCTTGTACTGCTTTGAGAGGACCAATGGTTAAATTTTCGTGCCAGAATGCTCCACCCAGCCATGGGTAAAAGTTAAATGATAGAAACCTACAATTAAATAAAGTATATAAAAACCAAAAATAATAAAACCTCAAAACACATTACTCCCTAATTATTTGATTCCGTCTTACTATCGTCCACGGCTCTGAGGTTCTTTACACTATCGTATCTGTATGGCGGAAACACGATGCAACGGGGAGCTACTGGGCATCTGCCCAGCAACCCTGTGTTCCGCGACGTCGCGTTGGTAGGTTGACACTGGCCACGGAGGGGGTATTTACACCGTGGAAGGCAGCAAACGCTGCACCGCAGGGCTCCTTCCCCTCCCCCCGCATGAATGGATTTGCATTTATCGGCATCTCACTGCTCAAGGCCTCCTGGCAGACTTGTAGTGGTCCTGCTGCCTTGATCTCAACCCTCCGCCCCGGGTCCGCGGCCCCCCGCGGTGCCCTCTGCTCAGCCGTCCTGCCCAGCTGCAACACCCAGCCGGGAGCTTTCCCACCCGAGGAGGCGGGTCCCTCACCACGAGCTGGCAGTTCCGCCGCTGCCCTGAAGGGGGCGCACCACTCACAGGCTGGAGATGCCCTGAGGTCACTCACCTGACTTCTCACCAGTTCGGGCAGGGTGGGCGCCAGGAGGCTTATGAACTTGTCTGCTAAGGAGGTGACCAGAAAGGAGAGCCTTCCCGAGAGGAGAGGGGGAGAGAGATTAGGAAGTGTCAGAGATAGTTCACCCCTCCCCTATTTACAGAGAAGGAGACAGAGTCCCGGGGCGGGGGGTGGGGGGTGGGGTAGGGGGAGCCTCTTGCCCAAGGCTGCACGGCCTGTTAGGGGTGGACCTGGGTGTCAGGTGTAGACGGTGGCATAGAGACCCTGGGGTGGTGGAGGCCGGAGCCTCTCCCGCTTCTCCTGCCCAGGAGCAGTGAAGGGAGGCAGCAGGCACAAGGCACCCACTCGGTGCCACACACTGCCCTGAACGCTTTATGGCTGTTGGATCTGGTCCTCTCACTGCTGCCTGGCAGGTGTCACCTCCTCCATTCTACAGGTGAGGAAAGGGGGGCGCAGGGAGGTGAAGGGGTGTGCTCAATGCCACCCGGCCAGCAAATGGAGGAGACGCAGTGGCCTGACCCCAGGGCCTTTGTTTTCATCCCTGGCATCCACGAAGCCCCCCTAAGAAGGAGGCTCCTCACCACCTTCAAATATTTGCCCCGACTCCTGGCATGCATGTCTGAGGTCCCGCTGGTATTGCCTCTGCCTTCGGGGTCTTGAACTCTCTTTGACATTTAAGATTCCCTGCGTGGGGCCCCAGACTGAGTCAGGAGGGGGTACGTCCCTTTCTTTCTCTGGCTGTTAGTGTTCTCCACCTGTTACCTGGGCAAAAGCCATCACCCGGCGTCCCTCCCGGGTGGCAGGAGCCCAGCGGGAGGTGGCTGCACTCACGTGTGCAGAAGGCTGATGCGCAGGCTCCCGTGGCTATCGGAGCAGTTGCCCAGGGCCAGGTGGGGCCGTCCCTGCCCTTGGGTCTCCACTTGGACGGTGGCTTGGACTTCAGTCTCCATTTGCAGCTGCATGATGGTCTGCACCAGGGGTCTGGGGGTGGAGGCACCATGATGTGAGCATGTCCAAGGCTGAGGCTTGAGCAAACTGCTGTCTGTCTGTCTGTTTTCTTGTTCTCTCCCCACCTCCCTGGCCCCTCCTTCTTAAGCTCTTTCGCTATTTTCCCTCGTCTCCCCAATTTCTTTACCCCAGCATGCCCTGGACTGTTTGGGGATTCCTTCTGGTTTAAATCCCATCCATTATGCTGACGGCTTGCAAACGTGCATGTCACTTCTACTCTGATGTCGTACAGGTGTCTCAAATTTGACATGTACAAAACTGAAATCTGGATGGTCTCCAAACCTGCTTCTCCCACAACTTTCCCCATCGTCTTGGCCGGCCACCCTGCCCTTCCTGTTGCCTGCGCAGAAGTCATCCTTGGCTCCTCCCTCTCACCCCACATTCAGCCCATCAGGATAGCCTGTTGTGTCCACCTACCTGCAAAACATTTCCAAAATCCACACTTCTCACCACTTCCCCACCCCCAGCCCCCCATCCAAGACATCAGCGTCTCCTGAATTATTGCAGTAGCTTCTTGCTGTCCTCCCTGTGTCCGCTCTTGTCTCCACAGTAGCTGGAGGGACTCTTTAAAAATATTAAGTCATGTCAGGTCTCTCTTCTGCTCAGAACCTTCAAGGGCACCCCTCTCAGTAAAAGTGATGTCCTCACCTTGGCTCACAGAACCCTGCATGACCTGGCCCCGACTGCCTGCTGACCTTACCGCTCACCGCTTTCCCCTCCTCTCCTTCTCTCCTTGCCATTCTATGAACAAGGCTAGTGAACTGCAGCCCCAGAGCCTTTGCACTTGCTCCTTTTGCTGCTCAGAAGTCTCTTTCCCAGATATTCGCATGGAGGCAAAGCGCCTGCTCTGCCTGACTGAGGGGGCACTCACGTGTTGAGTCTGGCCACCATATCTATGGGGACCTTGACCATCAGCTCCTGGCCAGTGGCTGAGGGTTGCACCTGCACCTGGAGGATGTCGGCTGAGGTGACCTTCACCCTGGATGGGACGTGGGGAAGATGAGAATCATGCCTCTTGTTCAACGGAGCATCACCCCAAACCTGATCCCCTTTATCTCTCCTGTCTCCCCTGGGTGCCCAGCCTCAAGCCCTGCCCACTGACTTTTCCGTGCATGATCCAACTTCTGCTCATAACACTTTGATGATTCTCCCCTCACTTAGGTCGGCTTTTAAGACCTCTGTACCCGGCCCTGCCCACCTCTCACTCTTCATTTTGGGGGTTGAGTTCCAGCCATTCTAACTGACTCTCACTCCTCTGGGCTGGTCTCTCTGTCTGGGCTGGTCTCTCTGTCTTGTGTCCTGGTGAACTCTGGGTCATTGGCCCAAGTGTCACTCTCCCTGAGAAGGGCCACCTCCTTCTTTCACTCTCCCACCCCAGGCGAGCCTCCTCTGGGGTGGCCCTGGTAGAGCTCTGGTGTCATTGCCTTATGGTAATGCGCTCTGGGAGCTTCCTGAGGAAGGGACTTGGTTTGATCCGTTCACCACGGACAGAACTGATAAAAATTGATGTTTGTTGACTGATTGAGCATGCACAGTGTGGCCTGGGCAGGGGTGTGGGCGAGGAGCTGGCTCCCCCTTCATCCGTCCCCACTCACCAGGTGATGTACTTCAGGATGGATTTCACCACCCTGCCCAGCACAGAGCTCTGTCTGGCCTGTTCCTCCTGCATGGCGCTGAGCAGCGGCAGCTGCCGGAGGACGCTGATGGCATCGTGGTTCCTTAGCTCCTGGGTCAGCCCTGGAGGCAGATCCAGGCATGAGGGTCCAGGAAGAGAGCAAGAGGGGGCTCCAGGCTGGGAGGGGGCATTCCCTCAGGGCTCCGGGATCCTGACCTGGATGGAGTGCGGAGGCCCAGCCTGACCATCTCCATTGGGCTTTTGGGCGAGGGGCCCGGATGGGTCCTTTTCAAGTGAAGAGCAAGGCCAGGGCACAGGTGGCACCATTTACACCCTTGAGGATTGCCAGGCTCTGCTGGGGGCCTCGGCAAGCCCACCTGCCGCACGGACCTGCATCCCTCCCACCAGCCGGGGGCGAACACTTCCAGAGCCAGGATGCAGGGAACCACAGGGCCTTGTCTGGGGGATGCTCTGCTGCTGAAACTCCGTTGCTAACAATTCTCCAGCATGGCCAACCTCAGGAGTCGTGGTCCATAGGGCCTCAGGAGCTAAGGAGGAGCCAGGGTCAGGGGCCAGTGAGTCGGAAGCCCTGGGTCCTGGTCCCTGCCGGGCTTGCTGAGACCCAGGTCTCGGTGTGTCCAGCTGTCAGTGGGAGGTGACATGCTGGAATGTGCTGGAACATGCTGGCAGGACTCTGCCCGCAGCCCTTTGACCCTCACCACCGCAGGCTGGAGGCTGCTTCCCTGGGCTTCCCAGACTGTTTGCATGAGAACTTTTTCCTGGCAGCCAGAGTGTGTTCATCCCATTCAGAGTAGACCAGATGCCCGAGAAGCAGCCCTTGGCTAATGACTGACAGGTGGTGGGTGTATGAACTCTCCAGCCTTCAGGACCCCTGGGTGGGATGACGCGTGTGTCTTCCACTGTCTCCCAGAGTCCCCGTGTCTGTTTTCAAGTTACTGCCTCTCAGCTCCAAAGCCACCCTTTCTGCCCGCCCTGTGATAGGGGAGCTGGGTGTGGGAACTGTTTCTCCCTTGCCAGCAGGCATGATGCTAAGCCCTGTTAGGAGAGGCTCTGGAGGGACCCCGGGGGAGGAGAGGGCTTGGAGTGCCCCTCTCAGCTTCAGGCCACAAGGGCAGCTAGTGAGTTCTGCATGCCCACCGCTTATTTCCAGGTGGTCTCCCAGTGAGTCACAAGCCATCTTCCTCCCTCCAGGGGTGACGTCCCTGGAATTTCACAGGTGTCCCAGCATGCGGCTCTCTGCCTGCCATGCTCAGCCTGTTGACTGTGCATCAGCTCTGGCCTGGGCCACCCAGTGAGCTTCTCTGCCAACCTGTGGGCATCAGCCTCACCCTCTCCAATGAAGTCTGGGCCCCAACCTTGGGGAGGATGCCTCTAAATTTGTTCTGTCCTTAGTTCCCTCTCCCATTTATAGGATATCCTCTTAGCTAATTCCCCCATTATAAAATTCAGTAGTGCAGAGGTTGAGAAGTCCATCCCTGGAGCTTACGAAGCTCTGGTAATTCCTGGCTTTCTGGATGCTCCTACTGCCCTGTGAGACAGGCCAGAGGGGGAAACTGAAGCTCAGGGACTTTCCCGGGATCAGGGGGCTGGAGACAGATAAAGGGCTGCAGACTACCCGTCAAGGGTCTCCTCTAGGGACTAGGAGGACTGTTGGTCCAACTCAAAGGAGGAGCTCTGACGATGGGATTTCAGGCAGGGGCAGGTTACAGCATCACCCCTTCTGCAGGCCACAGGACCTCAGAACAGTGGACCTTTGGCACCACAGAATCATGGGATTTAAGAAGAGGGGGATCTCGGAAACATGGACTCGGCGTCTTAGATACTCCAGGCCTTACAGCCCATCCACTCAAGTGTCACCCCAGAGCTGGGGTCCCAGCCATGCCTTGCAGGCCCCCAGTGATGGGGAACTCACTCCCTTGTATACAGGGCTACTTGCCTTAGGGTGGCAGCCAAGACTTACTCTCCTTGAAGACTTCTGAGCTGAGACTGAGAACCGCAGAGGGGCTGAGGGTAGCTTGAGCTAAAGAAGCCACCAACAAACCACAGAGGAGGGTAAAGGTCCATGGGCCGGCCATCTTCCTGCGGGTCAGCAAGCAGCAGGTGGCAGGTGGCAGAACCTGGGGTGAGCACAGAGCCCCCTGTTAGCTGGGCATGGAGGCCAAGGGCATGGGGTCCCCAAGAGGTCATTTAGTGCAGTGGTTAAGAGCACAGTCTCCGAGGTCTGGCTCCTCAGGTCTGTGCCCTGGCTCTGCTGCCAGGTGCTAGTTGGGTGTCCTCAGACAAGCAGCTTAAGTGCTCCATGCCTCAGTTTTCTCATCTGACAAATGGGAATAATAATTCCTACTTTGCACAATTGATAGGGCTATATTAGTCAAGATCTAGAAAGCATTTAGTACAGCACCTTTCACATGGCAAGCACTCAGAAGATATTAGTTATTTCCATACAGGAAACTCACCAATGATACTCAGGACAAAACTATTTTGTTTCCAGTTCCCCCAACCCCATCAGTCTGGCACTTAAAACTCTCTAGGATCTAAGCTCAGCTGACCTCGCCTCCTACTTTTCCCACCTCGCTTTATACAGTTCCAGCCATTCCAAGCTGCCTCAAGTTCCCAGAACGTGCCTGGGTCACTCCTGGGTCTTTCTGCCTCTTGGAATGCTTTCCCCTCCTTATCAGCCCAGTTAACGCCTATTAATCCTTTAAAACCCTACCCAGACATCACCTCTTCTGTAAAGCTTTCCCTGTAAAGTGGTCCCTGGACCACACTTGGAGAAAATGTTGCCTTGGGGGCCAGTGTGTGGCAAGGACAGAAGTTTAGAGGCAGGAAAGAAATGCAAGTCAGTCATCGCTCAAAGTGGTGGAAGCTGTTTGCTTAATCCACAATACTAAGAGGGTGGGTGGCTGCTTGGAGCCAGGGAGAGAAAGGCAGAGAGAGAGGGAGAGGCTTATGGGTACCTCCTGGGAAGGTGAGCTTGGGGTGTTCTGGCTGCTCTATCCTAAGCCTGCAACCCCACCCTGAGCTCCCAGCTTGCACTCAGGTTCTGCCTCTGAGTCCCCCATGGAAACCTCTGCCCCTGGTGGACTGTCCTGCCCAGGGTGAGGAAAGATGCTGACTGGGGACCCAAGCCCTTTCTTGTTGCCAAAGGCAAATGTGGCATCTGGATGACATGTGTCTGCTGGGGACTGGAGTGACATGAGCCCTTGTAATATTTGCAATAATGATTCAACGTCTGCCTCCCTGCTCACCTGTTCCCCCTGCGTCCCCAACACCCAGCGTGGTGCATGGCATACAGTGGGAGCTTAATAAATGGTTGCTGAGTGAATGAATTGCCTCTGGGAGCCTTGGAAGAACTGGGAACCTACCTAGCTGAGACCCTGGGGAAGCCGATCCAGTCTCACAGCCCCCATCGCTCAGCATCAGGGGAAATATCATAGGCCTGAGAGTCAGACCCGAGAGGGAGGCCTGCCTTTACCACTTCCTGTGCGATTTTGGGCAAGTGATTTACCTTCCCTGGGCCTCAGTTTTTCTCATCTGTAAAATGGGGATAATTATGGCACTTACATCACAGTGTTGTTGGAAGGATTAAATGAGGCAACTTGTCTGTGACCTGGCATGCCACAGGTGCTCAATAAATATTAGCTATTGCAATGATTATGACAGATATTATTACTAATTCTGGGGTCAGGAGGAACCACCTTGCATGAAAGCCAGAAGGCAAAGGTCACAGAAGCTCTGCATACTGCCCTTTCACCCAGGGACCCCCAACTCCTACCATTTTTCTTTTTCTTCCTAGCATCTCAACCCCATCTGCCTTCCATTGTCTCCACACCACTGTTTAGTTCATCTCTGCCCAGAGGCTACCAAGAGGATGCTAGTGTCAACCCCTGTGGAAAGGCATCTTCTCCCCCTAATCCAAAACCCCGTACATGCCCCACCCTATTGCATCTCACCTCCTGCCCTTGCTAACGCTGTTCTCTATGCATTGGATGTCTTCTCTTTTCTTTACCCATCCGAGACCTACCCAGCTTCTCAACCAACATGCCACCTCTTCCAGGAAGCCTTCTCTGACTGCCCTCCGCCACCATGTCCCTGGGCCTTCCTTGAGCACAGCATGTGCCACATTGACCAGCCCTGGGACAGCCTTGAGGGCAGAGACCGCGCCAGATGCTTCTCTTTGTCCCCAACATTTCCCCGTTATAGGCAGAGTGGGTTTATGTCTTGGGACAAGGTTAGGAAAAGAATCAGTTAGTTTCCTCTCTTCACTGCTCTTTGGGCTTCTACGTGAGGAAGCTGGGCATCCCTCTGCCCCCCTGACTCTGAGCCTCAGAACGTTCTAGACAACCGAGCAATCTTACCTGGGGGCCAAGCTTCCCTCCTGCTCCTGACCTGGCCCTGACAGGTGTTTCGAGCTCAGAGTCTTCCTGGCAAGCTGGGCCTTCAGCCCCTTCCCTATGCTTTTTCCTGGGCACACTGGAGTCCTCACCGGCTCCTCTCCACTCCTGGGCACTAGGCGTGGAGCTCCAGCCTTATATCCTGAACACCCAGTCCAGGTGGCCTCCCTCCGCATCTGGGCCGAGGCCTTGGGCTGGACAGAGGTCTCCAAGGTAAATATTTGTGGCTCTCCGTGAACCACAGCCCCACCCAGAAGCAGCCTCGGGACTCCAGCTTCCTGAGGTTTGGAGAAAGGAGGGTCGGGTAGGCATCAGGGGCAGGCGGGGCCCTGGGGCCTAGGCAGGAAAGCTGGCCCAGGCACGGTGTGGGCCATGCAAGGGGCTCCCTGCCTCCTGGGGCTTCACTCCCGTGGGCAACAGTGAGAGCGACGACGCATTAAGCACCTGTGACATGGCCGGTGCCGCCCCAGGCTTTACAGTGGTCATGTCAGCTGCGGCTGCCTGGGTTAGCGCCCCTACCCCGACCGTCCCAAGGAGGAAACAGCCTCACAAAGTCAGCAATTGGTCGAGCAGGATTCGAACCAGAACTTATTATTTTTTTTAACAGTTAAATAATATATTTTTTCTCTTGCACGTAACACTTTGCACATCAATACATTTAAGACAGTTCTTTTCTAATGTGATTTCTCTGTTTCATTCATGAGTTTACTTTTAGCTATTCATTCATTTATGATGGAGAAACCGAGTCACTGGCTCAAAGCACATACACATGGATAGTGGTAAAACAAACCAATGCCAGATTTCCAGAACTTTGACTTCAAAAGCCACCTGGGAGATTTCTGCACAGCTTGTGTGCTGGGAACAGGCTGGGCTTGAATCCTGGCTCCACAACTTCCATTCTGTGTGACTTGGGGCACATTCCCTAACCTCTCTAAGCCTCAGGTTTTCCATCTGTGAAATGGGAATGATGATCACACCTACCTCCTAGGGTGCTGAGGGGCCACAGTGTACACGGCTCAGGGCTCAGGTCCTGGCGCTGAGGAAGTACTTGGGCAATGTGAGTAGGTGCTGTCATGAACAGCAAGGGTTGTTTACAATAGGAGGAGCCTTTGGACAGAGTCTGTGATCAGGGTTTAGTTCACATAATTAACTGGAGGGAAAGGAGGACTAGCCTTATCCATCCTTCGCTTCTAAATGAGTCCGAGGATTCACATCTCTGCTAATTAATTCACTCAAGAGAATGGGCTTGAATCCCATTTTTGCCACTTTTTACTGTGGGACTCTGGGCAAGGTATTTGAGCTTTCTGGGCCTCAATTTCCTTGTCTGTAAAATGGGGACATTAATAGCATTCTATCCCGGGCTGCTGAGAGGATGCATTGAGGTGTGTGCCCACAGGGCTTTCAATCATTCATTCTTAGCAATTAGCACCCACCTTGCCTTGTCTGTGTCTTCAGGGATCTCAGTGAGTATTTGGGGGAGTGAATGAACAACGAAGCATGAACTTCAACCAAGGGGACACATGGAAACAGCTCAGCAAGACCCCATTGCCCACAATCTGGGGTAGCCCTGGCACTGGCCTCCAGCTCCCGCAGAGGGGCATTGTCCCTGTGCAAGGTCACACGGTCAGAGGTGCCTGCACTGAGATCAAACTCAAGCGTTGACCACCCAATGTTCTAGATCCCCAAGCTATCCTTTCCCAGGTTGGTGTTGCTGGTGGTGGCACAGACATGGCCTTCCAGCATAGCCCAGGGACTCCTCCCTGCTGCCCAATCTCAGTCTAGAAGCATGGGCTTGTGGTTTAAAACTGCGAGGGTCACTGGGATTGTTGAATCCCGTCTCCATCTGCAGGGGGAAAAGAGGGGCAGTGACTGTCCTGAGGTCACACAGCACAGGGCAGAGCCCTGGCTGGTCCCCCCTTCTCCATGTGGCCAAGAGGAATAAGGCAAAGAGTGTCTGCCGTCTTGACATTTTTGCTAAATGTTCCAAAGGCCCCAAATGCCTAAAGGGGAGATGCTACAGGAGCCAGGGCGCTTCCTGGGCAGGACCCTGCCAGGCTGTTGGGCAACTTTCCAGAGAGGCAAATGCCCCTCCTCGGCGCCCCAGCTGGCCACGCCTGCTGCACAGGGACAATGTCCCTCTGTGGGAGCTGGAGGCCAGTGCCAGGGCCGGGGCCTGTGTAAGCTCCTGTTTCCTGCCTGCAGACCCTGCCCACCTGCTGGGGTCAGCGGGCATGACTAGGCCTCTGTGGGCCTGGAACATCCTAGAGCCCATAGCTTGCCATGGCATGTCACAGCCTGCAACAGCCCTGGCCTTGAGGCTGCCTCCTCATCCCTGCCTCACCCCTCCCTGCTCCCAGGCCTTTGTCTGTACTATGTCCTCTGCTGGGAATTCCCCTATCTTCTCCCCTGAAAACCCCATCCTGCCTATCCTGGTGGTAGGGCGGTGGTCAGCCATTGGAGTGGTTCAAATTTCAGCTCTTGTGCTTATTACCTGTGTGGCCTTGGGAACGTTGCTTCCTCTCTCTGAGCCTCTGTTTCTTCAATTGTAAAATGGAACTGTTTTAAGGGTCACATAAGACCAATGTAACATTTTTGGACCATCAGTGAGTTCAGTAAATGGCATCTACTAATATTATTATTGAAAAATTAACAGCTCTGAACTTCAAGGCCCAATTCAGAAGACAATACCTACACAAAGCTGCCTGACCACAGCCCTAACCTGCCCTGATGCCCTCTCATCCTTCTCTGAGTCCCCAAAGCACTAATTATTTACTAACCCTCAACCTTGAGGATTATCCATTCCACCCACAATTCATCCATCTACCTGTTCATTTATTCATTCATTCACACTGTTCTATCCTTTTCTCTAGCCTCCCTGTTTCCTCCTTTAGTTTCTCCCCAACTCCATGTAATTTCCACCCAAAAGCCAGAATTAGCTTTGAAAAACATTACTCATACCTTGTCATTCCCCCTCTTATTAAAACCCTTCAATGGCTTCCACACTGTACAAGGCCCCACAAGTTGGCTGCTGCCTCTTCTCAACTCATCTCTCAGCCACTCCTTGGTCCTCTCTCTTCTCATTCCTGTGTCTGGGCCTTTGCACCTCTGGACATGTTAGCTTTCTCTCAGGAGTACTCTTCTCTGAGCTTTTCCAGGCTGGCTCCTTCTCATTCACCACGTCTCAGCCTCTGTGTCATCTCCTTGAAAAGACCTTTCCTAACCATCCTGTCCAAAGTAAGGCTCTCCCTGCCCTTGGGAGGGGTTTCCTTATTAGCACTTATTGGAATCAGATCTGCAAACCGAACTGTCATCCGAAGCACCACAATTCCACAAATGCTACATACCAAGGAGAGGGGCTGGGCCATGGGGTCAATTTTCAAAGTAGGTGGCCAGGAACCATTGCAGAGCTCTCGGATTCCTCATGCAGGGGCCTCTGACACAGATTGAGGTGACAAAAGGGTCGAGAGAGAACAGGAAGAAGCTTGTGAAGATATTTCTTAGGATAAAGCTGCAGTACAGTACCTCCCCCTGATGCCCAGGGGGTGTGTGCCCCTCAGTGCAGGCCTAGAGGAAGGGGACTTTTCTCAGACCACTTGGGGCCTCAGGGGTGTGTCCCCTGGAGGTGGAAAATGCAGTGGACCAGGCTCTGTCTCCTGTCTGAGAGAGAGGCTAATGAACTGAAGTCTTGGTGAGCAAAGGGACTGCTGTGAGTGCAAAATTACTGCTCTCTCCTCCGGCTGGATGGAGTCAAAGCTATTGAGTGTGTTTTTCCCAAGGCCTGGTCTGGATGCTGCAGGAGAGAGAGCTGTTGGGGCGGGTTTAAGTCCTTCCAAGATCAGTGGGGTGAGGGGAGGAGAGGATGGGGGAGAGCCAGGAGCAGGGGAGCAGCTGGGCTGACGTGCGGGGGGCCAGCTGTAGGAGAGGACCTGACCAAGCCTGGGGGTTCTGGCTTGAAAGGTCCAGCAGGTAGGTTTGAAAAGACCCCATGAGGTGCCCATGAGACTCAGAACCCCAGAGAGCAGTGAGCCATCTTGTTACAGTACCAGGCAAGGGAAGCTCTCCTGTGTTGTTTCCTCTCCTTCCTGGGCTCCCACCTTGTATGGTGCCAGAGAGAGGGGCAGGAGGTGAGGGATAGAGAGAGGGGCCCCCTCTTCTCCTCACCCCCAGTATCCAGTCCATAGACCCTTGGCTGGAGGGAAGAGACAACTTAATGTCAAATCAAAGTCTAGCGCTCAGACATGGGAAGGTGGCAAAGTGGAAAGGACTGTCCCATTTCCTTAGATCACCAGACTGATAGAGGTGAAAACAGTGGTATCATCACCCCCATTTTCCAGATGAGGAAATGAGGTCTTAGAGAAGGAAAGTTGAGTTGCCTAAGGTCCTACAACCATTAAGAAGGGGGGTGGGAGGCGGATGGGATCTGTCCCAGTTCTGTGTGACACTTGGGTCCGTGCTCTGCCCCTCTGCCCCATCCCAGCTGGGGAGCGGGCCATCGCCTCTTGAGATGTCACACAGAAAGCGAGAGAGTGTCTCTGAGGGCTTGACAGGGTTGGACAGATGCCGCTGCCTTCAGGTTGACTTTGGACAAGTCAGCTCTTCCGGGCCCCGGGCTCCGAGAAGCTGTGGCCCAGCCCGGCTCTGACAGCAGTGGGTCTCAGCAGAGGGAGCCCAGGAACTACACAGCCCGGCTCGGCTACACCCAGGGACAAAGTCATCCTCACAAAGGCCCACCCCCCCTGGCCCAGGGTGTGCTGGGAGGATCACCCAGTGCGGTGGTGAGCGAGAGCTGCTGGGATGCCCAGAGCAGCATTACCCATTACAGCCCCAAAGTGGGATCAGCTTCCACAGCCAGCGACAGGGGATTTATCAAATAAACTGTGGGCCCCCAGCAGTCAACGAAAAAAACCAAAACCACTGGAAGGCCCTTTGCAAGTGAAAAAGGAAACCATTTCCAATAGGGCTTGATACAGTCTTTGATTAAAATAATTGTTTTTCATCTAGGGAAAAAATTCTGGAAGGAAATGACCTCAAGAAGTGGCAACGCTTATTTCTCGGTGGCGCGGTTCCAGGTGACTTTTACCGTCTTCTTTGTGTCTTTCAGAATGAAAAGATGTTTGTTCTGAGAACAGCTTTTGGTCAGCAAACAATTCCAGTAAGTGGCTTTAAAATGAGTAAATACAGGTTGGGCGGGGGGCGGGAGTGGAGGAAGCCCTGGCCACCCCCCTCCCCCGCATCCCCCGCCTCGGGATTGGGGATTGGGGTGGGGGGGCTGCAGTGACAGCAGCGACCAAAGCCCAGTCCCGCCCGCCCGGGACCTCCAGGAAAGAAATGAGGAAATCGGTTCTGGGACCTCACGGCCGTAACCCCTCTTTTGTGGGACAGGAAGAGATTAAATTGCATGCACACAACCCTTGGCTGATTCTGGCCCTGTTCTGTGGGGGAGATGAGACCGAGTCCCTGCCACCATGCGGCTCAGAGCCACCTGGGGGACAGAAAGGACAGGCCAGGACCCGGGCTCTGAGGGTTGCTGTATGCGGCCGGCTGGCGGGCGGCAAGGCTCCAGGTGTCTGTGCTGGAGCAATGGGGATGCTGTCGGGCCTGCGGAGCCGTGCAAATGCCCATCTGGGGGCACAGGCAGAGGGCGTGAAGTGCTAGAGGGTTTGCAAATGCTTGGCAGGGGCCTGGGGTTGGGG